>SJYC01041474.1:0-11523 GCA_006408675.1 Madoqua kirkii | reverse complement strand
ATTAGTCCTGAAAAGACTGAGTGTACTATATCTATCATATATAAACCTTCTCTGCCAGTTTACAAAATAAGAAAGTCAATGTCCATTCATGGGATTTCCTTGGTGATCCAGTGGCTAAGACTCTGCCTTCACAATGCAAGGACCCTGGGTTTAATCCTGGATTGGGGAGCTAGATCCCACATGTGGAAACTAACAGTTTACATGCCACAACTAAAGATCCTTAACATGCAATGAAGATCTCATGTGCCACAACTAAGACCCAGCACAGACAAATAAGTAAGAATGCCCAATAGTGTGGCTGTGAATCAAAAGAATAGAATGTGAATGACACCCCAATGTTACTAGTGGCACTACTTACAATAGCTAAGATATGAGAACAACCCAAGTATCCATCAACAGATGATTGGCTTAAGAAGATGTGGTATATATATTCAAGGAAATACTTCTTTGCCATAAAAAAGAATGAAATAATGTTATCTGTAGCAATATGGATGGACTTACTATGGTTATCATACTAAGTGAACTAAGAAAGAGGAAGACAAATATCATATGATGTCACTTATATGTGAAATCTAAAAAACTGACACAAATGAACTTACTTACAAAACAGAAAGAGACTCACAGACATACAAAACAAATGTATGGTTATCAAACGGGAAAGAAAGGGGGGATAAATTAGGAGTTTGGGATTAATCAATACAAATTACAATACATAAAATAGATAAGTTATAAGGGTTTACAGTAAAGCATAGGGAATTATACCCAATACCTCATAATAGCCAATAATGGAAAAACATCTGCATATATTATATAAAAGTACATTTGCTGTACATCTTACAAAACTGTAAATTAAGTATACTTCAATAAAAAAAAAAAACAGAATGTAACTGAGCTATTCAGCAGTGGCCAACTGGAAAAGGTCAGTTTTCATTCCAATCACAAGGAAAGGCAATGCCAAAGAATGCTCAAACGATCGCACAATTGTACTCATCTCACATGCTAACAAAGTAATGCTCAAAATTCTCCAAGTCAGGCTTCAACAATATATGAACCGTGAACTTCCAGATGTTCAAACTGGATTTACAAAACACAGAGGAACCAGAGATTAAATTACCAACATTTGTTGGATCTTAGAAAAAGCAAGAGTTCCAGAAAAATATTTACTTCTGCTTTATTGACTAGGCCAAAGACTTTGACGGTGTGAGTCACAATAAACTGTGGAAAATTACGAAAGAGATGGGAATACCAGAATACCAGAACACCTGACCTGCCTTCTTCACAGTCCAACTCTCACATCCTGAAAGAACAGTGAAGACAAAGTGATATTGTCAAAAGTAAAATTTTTAATGCAAAAAAAAAAAAAAAGCAAAATGGCTGTCTGGGGAAGCCTTACAAATAGCTATGAAAAGAAGAGAGGCGAAAAGCAAAGGAGAAAAGGAAAGATATAAGCATCTGAATGCAGAGTTCCAAAGAATAGCAAGGAGTGATAAGAAAGCCTTCTTCAGCAATTAATGCAAAGAAATAGAGGAAAACAACAGAATGGGAAAGACTAGACATCTCTTCAAGAAAATTAGAGATGCCAAGGGAACATTTCATGCAAAGATGGGCCCGATAAAGAAGGACAGAAATGGTATGAATCTAACAGAAGTAAAAGATATTAAGAAAGGGGGCAAGAACACACAGAGGAACGGTACAAAAAAGATCTTCATGACCCGGATAATCACAATGGTGTGATCACGCAGCTAGAGGAGACATCCTGGAATGTGAAGTCAAATGGGCCTTAGGAAGCATCACTATGAACAAAGCTAGTGGAGATGATGGAATTCCAGTAGAGCTATTTCAAATTCTGAAAGATGACGCTGGGAAAGTGCTGCACTCAATATGCCAGCAAATTTGGAACACTCAGCAGTGGCTACAGGACTGGAAAAGGTCAGTTTTCATTTCAATCCCAAGGAAAGGCAAGGCCAAAGAATGCTGAAACTACTGCACAATTGCACTCACTTCAGATGCTAGTAAAGTAGTGCTCAAAATTTTCCAAGCCAGGCCTCAGCAATATGTGAACAGTGAACTTCCTAATGTTCAAGTTGGTTTTAAGAAAGGCAGAGGAACAAGAGATTAAATTGACAACATCCTCTGGATCATGGAAAAAACAAGAGAGTTCCAGAAAAACATCTATTTCTGCATTGTTGACTATGCCAAAGCCTTTGCCTGTGTGGATCACAATACCCTGTGGAAGATTCTGAGAGAGATGGGAATACCAGACCACCTGACCTGCCTCTTGAAAATCTATATGCAGGTCAGGAAGCAACAATTAGAACTGGACATGGAACAACTGCTTGGTTCCAAATAGGAAAAGGAGTGTGTCAAGGCTGTATACTGTCACCCTGCTATTTAACTTCTATGCAGAATATATCATGAGAAATGCTGGACTGGAAGAAGCACAAGCTGGAATCAAGATTGGCAGGAGAAATATCAATAACCTCAGATATGCAGATGACACCACCCTTATGGCAGAAAGTGAAGAGGAACTAAAAAGCCTCTTGATGAACGTCAAAGAGGAGAGTGAAAAAGTTGGTTTAAAGCTCAACATTCAGAAAATGAAGATCATGGCATCCGGTCCCATCACTTCATGGGAAATAGATGGGGAAACAGTGGAAACAGTGTCAGACTTTATTTTTCGGGGCTAAAAGCCTCTTGATGAACGTCAAAGAGGAGAGTGAAAAAGTTGGTTTAAAGCTCAACATTCAGAAAATGAAGATCATGGCATCCGGTCCCATCACTTCATGGGAAATAGATGGTGAAACAGTGGAAACAGTGTCAGACTTTATTTTTCGGGGCACCAAAATCACTGCAGATGGTGACTGCAGCCATGAAATTAAAAGACGCTTACTCCTTGGAAGAAAAGTTATGACCAACCTAGATAGCATATTCAAAAGCAGAGACATTACTTTGCTGACTAAGGTCCATCTAGTCAACGCTATGGTTTTTCCAGTAGTCATGTATGGATGTGAGAGTTGGGCTATGAAGAAGGCTGAGCACCGAGAAACTGATGCTTTTGACCTGTGGTATTGAAAAAGACTCTCGAGAGTCCCTTGGACTGCAAGGAGATCCAACCAGTCCATTCTGAAAGAGATCAACCCTGGGATTTCTTTGGCAAGAATGATGCTGAAGCTGAAACTCCAGTACTTTGGCCACCTCATGCAAAGAGTTGACTCATTGGAAAAGACTCATGCTGGGAGGGATTGAGGGCAGGAGGAGAAGGGGATGACAGAGGATGAGATGGCTGGATGGCATCACTGACTCAATAGACATGAATCTGAGTGAACTCCGAGAGATGGTGATGGACAAGGAGACCTGGTGCGATGCGATTCATGGTGTCCAAAGAGTCGGACATGACTGAGCGACTGAATTGAACTGATTTAGATCTCTTGGCTTTACTTATAAGAAAAAATAAGAACATAGTACAAGTCACTTAAAATATTAAAATGGTGTGTGGTAAACTATTTCAGGAACCATATGCCAATTGCTAGACTTGTGGATTTTCAGAAAACCAATCTTGGCTACTATATGTTAATTCAAGCCACTTCTCTTTTTTTCATTACTGTTATATGCACAAAATCATGTAATTCTAATATGGATTTATGGTGCTCTAGAGCTTTCAACGATTTTTAATGCTGTAGCCAGCCTCCCAAAGAACACCTCTTCTATTCATTAAATAGATATTGGATGTTGGACTGAAGGAAAAAATTATTTTTTCATGACCATAACATCCCATGGGTCCTCTATATATGCCAGATTTTGTGAAGATTTTGTGATATAGTTTTTTTTTCTATAGCTCATATTTTGTTGTACACTTCTTTTGTAGTCCAAGTAATGTAGATCAAATTTAAGGTATATAAGGCCTTAGAAGTTCTGCCACACAAGCATCCACACTGAAACACTTTTCTAAGAGGTACTCATTATAAGAGGAGAAACAAGTTCCAGAGATGCTATAAGGGACACATGGATTATGAGTGATGGAAAACCTTGTGATTAGGTGTTGAACTGTGCCCCTCCCTCAAATTCCTAACCCCTAGAAGTGACTCTTTGGAAACAAGGTCGCTGCAGATGTCAGATGAGGGCCCATCATATTAGAGTGGGCCCCTGATCCAATATTATTGGTGCTGTTATAAAAAGGGGAAAGTTGGACCCAGACAAGCAGAGAGAATGCCACCTGAAGATGAGAGTTGTGCCGCCCCAGACCAGGGAACTACTGGAACTGAGGAGAAAGGCCTGGCAAAGATCCATCCCTGGGCCTTCAGGGGAGGGCATGGCCCTATTGACACCCCTATCTCATACATCTAGCCTCTGGAACTGTGAGAGGATAAATCTCTGATGTCTCAGGGACTTCCATGGTAGAATAGTGGTTCAGACATGGGTTAGATTCGTGGCTGGGGAACTAATATCCCACATTAAAAAAAAAGAAAGAAAGAAAGAAAAAAAAATGGTTTAGCCAACCAGCTTGCAGTACTTTATCAAGGCAACCCTAGGAACTTATGCAATTGATAAAGTCTGCTGTCACCTTAAAATTAGCTAAGAACAAATAAAGGAAAAATAATAGGCAAGTGCTATTAAATAGCTTAAATAATAGGCCATCCCCACAGGAAAGGGAGTGACTAATCTGATTTTACAGAGTTAAACTGTATCAGGCCACACATCATGAGTGCACAAGGTCACTATCTTGAAAGGTGAGTGTGTTTGCTATACTCTCTTTGTCTGTGCTACGCCAGCAAAGGTTTGTATAGTCAAAGCCATGACCTTTCCAATAATCATGTCTGTATGACTTTTGAACTGTGGTGTTGGAGAAGACATTTGAGAGTCCCTCGGACTACAAGGAGATCAAACCAGTCAGTCTTAAAGGAAATCAGTCTTAAATATTCATTGGAAGGACTGATGCTGAAGCTGAAGTTCCAATTCTTTGGCTACCTGATGTGAAGAGCCGACTCATTAGAAAATATCCTGATTCTGGGAAAGATAAGGCAGGAAGAGAAAGTTGGATGGCATCACCAACTAGATGGACATGAGTTTGAGCAAGCTCTGGGAGTTGCTGATGGACAGGGAAGCCTGGCGTGCTGCAGTTCATGGGGTCACAAAGAGTGGGATACAACTGAGCTACTAAACAGTAGCCTGATCCCAATCAGGGATCAAGCGGTGAAAGCACTGTGTCCTAATGAGTGAACCACTAGGGAATTCCCATTTGTTTATTTATCATGCTTTTATTATCTGTGGAATTTGTAGTGATGTGATTTTTTTCTCATTCATTTGTGTCAGTTGTGTCTTCTCTTTTCTTGAGAAGTCTGTCAAGAGGTTTATCAATTTTATTGATATTCAGCAGCATTTGTTTTCATTGACTTTTTCTCTCATTTTGGTTGCTGTTTTTTCACATTTACATCTGTTCCAATCTTTATAATTTTGTTTCCTTTCCCTATACTGAGTTTAATTTGTTCTTTTTCTAAGAAAAAGATGGAAACAGGGATTACTGACTTGAGATCATCTTCCTTTTTTTCATATTTTATTATTATGGTTATTTACTTTACAATATTATATTGGTTTTGCCATACATCAACATGAATCCACCACGGATGTACAAACTTATGCATTTAGTGCTATAAAGTTTCCTCAAGCCCTGCTTTAGGAGCATCCTAAAAATTCTGTTATGCTGTGTCTTCATTTTCACTCATTCCAAAATACTTTCCAAATTCTCTTCTGATATCTTTTTTGACCCATGGCTTATCTAGAAACATGTTATTTAGTTCGCAAAAATACAGGGGTTTTCAAGCTATTGATTGCTATTGATCTTTAATTTAATTCCATTGTTGTCTGACTGTGGTTTAAATTATTTTAAATATCAGTGTGAATCAGCCAACTTTACAGAAAACAACAAAATTCTGTAAAGCAATTATCCTTCAATTAAAAAAAATAAATCAAAAAATTCAGGGGGACAAAGTAAAAAAAATATTTTAAATATATTGAGATAATTTATGACACAGCATATAGTCTATGTAAATATTTGTTCCACAGACACTTGAAATAAATGCACATTCTGGGGTGGGAGGTGGGGCAGAGGCTCAAGAAAGAGATGACATATGTATACCTGTGGCTGATTCATGTTAATGTGTGGCATAAACCAACAAAACATGTAAACCAAGTATCCTCCAGTTAAAAATAAATAACTTTTAAAAATCTATGTATTCTGCTATGTTTGGATAGAGTCTTCTACAAATGCCAATAATATTAAATCAGTTCCTTTGCTGTTGATGTTTCTAAGTCACTAAATCATGTCCAACTTTCTTTGTGACCTCATGCCTTTTGCCCACTAGGCTCCTCTGTCCATGGGATTTCCCAGGCAAGAATCCTGGAGTGGGTTGCCATTTCCTTCTCCGGGGGATCTTCCTGACCTAGGGATCAAACCCATCTCTTGCATTAGCAAGCAGATTCTTTACCACTGGGTTGCCAGGAAAGCCCAAAATGGTTCAAAGTGCTATTTAATTCTACATGCTTCCAGATTTTCCATCCAACTCTTCCATCAATATCAATAACTGAGAGATAAGTGTTGAAATTTCCCACCATAATTTTATTTTTCTATTCTTTTCCTTTGGTTTTTACTCGTATATTTTGGATCTGTGTTTTTCATCATGTAAATGTTTAGATTAATATTTCTTTTTTGCTAAATTGGCCCTTTTATTATTATGAAAAAAACTTCATTTAACTGTAGTGCAATCTTTTTCTCTGAGATCTACTTTGATATTAATATAAGCATCCCAGCTTTCATTTTACTAGTGTTATCATACATATTTTATTCCACTGTTATACTTTTCATCTATTTATGGCTGTCATTACATTTAAAGTTGGTTTCTTGTGGGCAGAAAGCAGCTGGGCCTTGCTTTAAAAAAAATAAAAATCCAGTATGATAATCTCTGCCTTAATTTCAGGCATTTAGACCATTTTCATTTAATGTGACCACTGGTATGGTTAAGTTTAATTGTATCATCTTTTATTAGACGTTTTATTTTCCCATTTGTACTCTTTTCTATTTTTCACCTTTTTCTGGCTTATTTTGGATTAACTGAGTATTTTGTATGATTATAGTTTATTTCCTCTATTAGCTTATTACCTATAACTTTTTGCTATACTCTTTTAGGGATTGTTTCAGGATTTATTGAATATACCTCTAACTTATCATAGTCCATTGATAACTGATATTATGCTACTTTACATATAGTATAAGAATCACACAACAGCATATTTTGATTTCTCCTCTCCTGGCCTTTGTGCTATGATTGTCAGATAGCATGCTTCTACATATAGCATAAATCCACAGAAACTCTGCCTATTATTTTGGATTAACTGGTATTTTGTATGATTATAGTTTATTTCCTCTATTAGCTTATTACCTATAACTTTTTGCTATACTCTTTTAGGGATTGTTTCAGGATTTATTGAATATACCTCTAACTTATCATAGTCCATTGATAACTGATATTATGCTACTTTACATATAGTATAAGAATCACACAACAGCATATTTTGATTTCTCCTCTCCTGGCCTTTGTGCTATGATTGTCAGATAGCATGCTTCTACATATAGCATAAATCCACAGAAACTCTGCCTATCTACAGCTGGGTTCTCTTTGTGCACTGCAGCCTGGAAACTTTCTCAAGGTAGTTAGCTGGGACATTGCAGTGTTCACCTTGTTTCTCATCTCAAAATCACTGCTCTTTGTTGTCTGACAACTTGAGACTACTGTTTATAATTTTTTTTCATTGCTTCATGTGTGGGTATAAATCTGGCCCAGATTGGTCCATCTTGATTGGAAGCTAAAATCCAGAAGGAGTTTTGTGAGTCTAGTTAGGGAACATGCTTTAACTCAGAACAAGAGTGCAATCAGGGAGTTACTTGAAGATTGACAGATATATAAAAATATTGTCTCAGCTAGAGACAGATGAGTAATTAGGTATAGGAAGAAACTTGAAGGCAATGATTTAGGACTGAACATGAAGCAGATCCCCGTGTCTGAGAGACACTGGAAAGGATACATATCAAAGACTGTGGGAGAGAGACAGGTCAATAACAGTTAATGGGAGTGAATGATGAACTCCTGAAACCATAACCTGACTGCTATGGGTGGGCCACTGTTAGTCAACATTCTTGCAAATATAAAACGGGATTCGGAGAGACAGTAGGTTGACTAACTTGCAACCTTTAAGACACTAGTTTGGCTACGTGCTGATAATCTAATAAAAATGAAAATTCCTATAAGTTTCCTTGTTAATATCATTTATTGCTATAGCTTTAAAATAATCAGAATGGTTATGGATATTTTGTTCTCATAAGTCTGAAAGAAGAGACATTCCTCTGATAAAGGAAATTTATATATCAGAACTCATAAAATGGAGGCAGCCCAAATGGCTCACATGCAAATCTAAACCCATGTCAGTCCGCACTCACAGGAAACACCTCACTGTCTAGGAAATCTAACATACATTAATCATAATACACCAACTCAACTTTAGCTAGCTCATCTTATCCTAGAAAATAGACCTACTAGCCTTTTCAGGAAATCCTTGACCTCCTAGTCAATCATGCACTGTTTCTGCATTGCCTCTCTTAATGCTCTGTAGCATCCATTTTTGCTAAAATCCCTCTGGAAGAGTGCTCCACTGCTTGTGATGCACTGTGCACCCCTAACTCATGGGTTGTTTTCCCTGAAATAAAGGACACTGCACTAGTTACTAAACTGTACTGTTTTTGTCATTTAACACCTCATTTGGCAGATTAATAAACTAAGGTCACAAAATGCTGAGATGACCTACACACATTTACAGTTAAGCAGGAATTTGATGTGAGGTCCATCTGACTCCACAGCCAAGATTTGAATGACCATCTATGTCACTGCCAAAACATTTTTTGTTTTAATGTTTTAATATTTTAAAATTAAATGCATTTGTATATATGTATTTTTTACTTAAAATATATTTGTTTTTATATCTATTTTTTCTTATATTTTGTAGGGTTTTTTTTTTTTTTTTGGCCATACCACATTGCTTGTAGGACCTTAGTTCTCCAACCAGGGAGCAAACCCTGTCCCATGGTACTGAAAGCACCAAGAGTTAACCACTGGACCCTGGACCACCAGGAAATTCCATATTTTTTGGTTTTATAGCTGTGGGTTCTACATGAGGTCATTTTGCTCACAAAGGTAGATGAAAAATTATTTGTTCTAGATTTATGAAAAATGCCATTAATGTTATGATAGGGATTGCATTGATGCTGTAGTTTGTCATAGGCAGTGTGGTGATTTTAATATTTATTCTTTCAATCCATGATCACAGTATATCTTTCCATCTGTTTGTGTCATTGTCAATTTCTTAATAGATGTCTTAAAGTTTTCTAAGTTCAGTTCAGTTGTTCAGTTCAGTTATTCTGTCCTGTCTGCTCTTTACAACCCCATGGACTGCAGCACAACAGGTTTCCCTGTCCGTCACCAACTACTGGAGCTTGCTCAAACTCATGTCCATCGAGTCAGTGTGCCATCCAACAATCTCATCCTCTGTTGCCACTTTCTGTTCCTGCCTTCAATCTATGCCAGCATCAGTGTCTTTTCCAAAGAACCAGTTCTTCAGATCAGGTGGCCAAAGTATTAGAGTTTCCCTTCACTATCACTCTTTCCAACGAATATTCAGGACTGATTTCCTTTAGGATTGACTAGTTTGATCTTGCAGTCCAAGGGACTCTGAAGAGTCTTCTCCAACATCACAGTCCAAAAGCTTTAATTCTTCGGTGCTCAGCTTTCTTTATGGTCCAACTCTCACATCCATACATGACTACCATAAAACTCATAGCTTTGACTAGATGGACCTTTGTCGACAAAGAAATGTCTCTGCTTTTTCATATGCTGTCTTGGATTAGACTGCAGGGAGATCCAACCAGTCCACTCTAAAAGAGATCAGTCCTGAGTGTTCATTGGAAAGATTGATGCTAAAGTGGAAACTCCAATACTTTGGCCACCTCATGAGAAGAGCTGAATCATTAGAAAAGACTATGACACTGAGAGGGATTGGTGGCAGGAGGAGAAGGGGATGACAGAGGATGAGATGGCTGGATGGCATCACTGACTTGATGGACATGAGTTTGAGTGAATTCCGAGAGTTGGTGATGGAAAGGGAGGCCTGGCGTGCTGTGATATATGGGTTTGCAAAGAAACGACTGAGCAACTGAACTGAAATGAACTGGGAGAGTCATAGGTTCACTTCAAGGAGCAAGAGCATTTTGATATCATAGTTGCAGTCACCAGCAGTGATTTTGAAATCCAACAAAATAAAGTCTCTCACTGTTTCATTTTTCCATCTATTTGCCAAAAACTGATGGGACCAGATGCCATGATCTTAGTTTTCTAAATGTTGTATTATAAACCAACTTTTTCACTCTCCTCTTTCATTTTCATCAAGAGGCTTTTTAGTTCCTCTTTGCTTTCTGCCATAAGTGTGGTGTTATCTGCATATCTGAGATTATTGATACTTCTCCCACAAATCTTGATTAGGCCTGGGCTTCATTCAGCCAAGCATTTCTCATGATGTACTTTGTCTAAATCAATGAAACCAAGCCATGCCTGCGAGGCAACCCAAGACAGGTGAGTCATGGTGGAGAGAGCTGACAGAACATGGCCCATTGGAGAAGAGAATGGCAAGCCACTTCAGTATTTTTGCCTTGAGAACCCCAAGAACAGTACGAAAAGACCAAATAATAGGATGCCAAAAGAGGAACTCACCAGGTCACTAGGTGCCCAATATGCTACTAGAGATCAATGGAGAAATAACTCTAGAAAGAATGAGGGGATGGAGCCAAAGCAAAAACAATACCCAGTTGTGCATGTGACTGGTGATAGAAGCAAGATCTGATGCTGTAAAGAGCAATATTGCATAGGAACCTGGAATGTCAGGTCCAGAATCAAAGCAAATTGGAGGTGGTCAAACAAGAGATGGCAAGGGTGAATGTCGACATTCTAGGAATCAGCGAACTAAAATGGACTGGAATGGGTGAATTTAACTCAGATGACCATTATATCTACTACTGCAGGCAGGAATCCCTCAGAAGAAATGAAGTACCCATCATATTCAACAAAAGAGTCTGAATGCAGTACTTGGATGCAATCTCAAAAACAACAGGATGATCTCTGTTTGTTTCCACGGCAAACCATTCAAAATCACAGTTATCCAAGTCTATGCCCCAAACAGTAATGCTGAAGAAGCTGCAGTTGAACAGATTTATGAAGACTTACAAGACCTTTTAGAACTAACACCCCCAAAAGATGTCCTTTTCATTATAGGGTACTGGAATGCTAAAGTAGGAAGTCAAGAAACATCAGGAGTAACAGGTAAATTTGGCTTTGGAATGTGAAATGAAGCAGGGAAAAGACTAATAGAATTTTGCCCAGAAAATGCACTGGTCATAGCAAACACCTTCTTCCAACAACACAAGAGAAG
>SJYC01041470.1:0-32473 GCA_006408675.1 Madoqua kirkii | reverse complement strand
TGTGTGTGTGTGTATATGTATATGTGTGTATATATATATATATATATGTTTCTCTGGTGGCTCAGATAGTAGAGAATCTGCCTGTAATAACCTGGGTTTGATCCCTGGGTTGGGAAAATCCCCTGGAGGAGGGGATGGCAACCCACTTCTGTATTCTTGCCTGGAGAATCCCCATGGACAGAGAAGCCTGGTGGGCTATATATTCCATGGGGTTGTAAAGAGTAAGACATGACTGAGCAACTAAGCACACACACACACATATATACATACATATATATACACATACATGTATATATACATGTGTGTATGTGTATATATGTACATATACATGTATATATATATGTGTATATACACGTTTCTATTTTTTTTCCAATTTTTTCCCCCATTTAGGTTATTACAGAGTATCAGGCAGATTTCCCTGTGCTACGCAATATGTCCTTGTTGGTTATCTGTTTTAAATATAACAGCATGTACATGTCAATCCCAAACTTTCAATCTATCTCTTCCCCTCTGGTAACCATAAGTGTATTCTATAAGTCAGTGAATCTATTTCCATTTTGTAAATTAGTTCATGTTGTTTTTTTTTTTTTTAAATTTTGCGTATAAGCGATATCATATATTTTTATTTCTTTGACTTATTTCCTTTAGTATGATAATTTCTAGGTCCATTTATGTTGCTGCAAATAATGTTATTTCATTCTTTTTCTTGGGTAATAGTCCATTGTATAGATAGACCACATCTTCGTTATCCATTCATCTGTTGATGGACTTTTATTTAGCTTCTATATCTTTGCTGTTGTAAACAGTGCTGCAGTGAACATTGGGGTGGCTGTTTCCTTTGTAGACGTGTTTTTCTCTGGATTTGTGCCCAGGGATGGGTTGCTGGTAGATATGTTAGAACAACTACTTTATTCTTAACAGGAACAGTCCTCCCCCTTTGTTCTACTTATTAAGTAAGACTTACAAGAGTTTACTGTACATTGCAATCTATTGACAAATCTACCTTTCTTTGCTTTTGACACCCATTGTCTTAACTACCAACATTCTAGAAAACCTGAGATCAACAATGATAGTATTTGTGAAACTGCTTAATCTCTCAGATTCTTTATATTTAAAAAGTGGAATGAATCTTATAGCTCTGAGGGAGTATGTACTGGGGCTGCTATAAGAGAATATGGGGCTTCCCCGGTGGCTCAGAGGTCTGCCTCCAATGCGGGAGACCCGGGTTTGATCCCTGGGTTGGGAACATCCCCTGGAGAAGGAAATGGCAACCCACTCGAGTACTCTTGCCTGGAGAATCCCATGGAGGGAGGAGCCTGGTAGGCTACAGTCCATGGAGTCGCAGAGAGTCTGATACGACTGAATGACTTTACTTACTTACTTATAAGAGAATATTCCAGACTGGGTGGTTTAAACAATAGAACTTATTTTCTAATAATTCTAGAGGCTAGAAATCTAAGATCAAGGTACTGGCAGGTTTTCTTTCTCCCGAGACCTGGCTCCTTGGGTTGTAGACTTCCTTCTTGCTGATGACCTTTTCCTGTGTGCATGCCTCCCTGTGGTCTCTCCTCTCCCTGTAAGGGCACCAGTCCTATTAGATTAGGGCCCCACCCTTATAATCTCATTCAACCATAATTATCTCTTGGAAGGCCCCTTACACAGAGTCATGTTGGAGGTTAGAATATTAACATATGAATTTTGAGGGCACAGTTGAACCCATAAGTGTATTTTCAGGATTAGATGAAGGAGGAAATGTATGTGAAGTGTCTAACACATAGCAAGGGCTTAGTGCCAAAACACCCTCAGTTTACTGAGTACCTGCCATCTGCCAGGCCCTGTTTTGTGGCTGGAGTTACCAGTGAGCAAACCAGTGCATGTTTTTACTGTCGTAGAGTTTATATTATGTTGTAATTGGTTATCATTAGCAAAAACAAGTAACAGCTCATGTAAACCTCCTTTTAATAGTTGGCTAGGAATATTGAGAGGGTTCCCTGTTGGTAAAGTGTAACCAGTACACTGTAGAGCTGAAGGTCTGGACTAAGAGGGAGGTTTGGCTCTATTTCTTGACTATTTTTTAACTTGACTATTTCTTAACTTTCTTGAGCCATTTTTTCTTGAACTACTCCCTCTGTAAAAGGAGACTGGCCAATGGCCATTCTAATCCTACAGAACTCCATACAAGTTAATTGCAGGCATTCACATTCAAGATGATACCATGCTTGGCTTCATATTACAGAATGCATTTACAAAAATGTTATAAGGGTCCCTGAAGTATTTTTCTTCATGGAATGGCTTCAGTTACTTTGATTTTTAAAATCCATACTTGGCACAGGAAAAATAAATCTCATCTGAAAGGCAAGTGTTCAGGATAAGAAAAAGAATCAGGTTGACGCTTTGAATATCCAAGCACATTAACTTTACTTTAAAATTCACTGCTGTGTTATTGAATTGATTGTATGTCATAACTATACTAGGCAGAAAACTAACTTCTCAAAAACAGATTTCACAGAAATCTGAAAACAATATGCATGAAATGGATGTTTACAGGATGTCCAAATATTCATAACTTTGGAAGACATGGATGTTTCTTATACTAGAGACAATATCCGGTAAATGAATTTCCATTTCAAATAAGCTGCTGTTCCATTTGGTTGTTCCACTACCCCATCTGAAGCCATCTGCATGGTCTTTTACAAATGGCATATATCATTTTTATAAAAGCCTTTGTGTCTTCTAAATTTTAAAACAAATGGCGATGCCAAAACATCTCTAAGGATTTATGATTTTAGACTGAAACAACAGCAGGTTTATGGGTTAAATTAACAATTCCTAAGCCATAACATGCATTTCAAGATATGCAGACCACTTTTTAGTCTAGGCCTTCGTTATTAGATCTTTTATATTTCTCAGCATCATGAGAACTACATCATGCCTTGGCAGTGTGACTCAGGAAAGTATTACCATCCTTCTTTTCTTTAGTTCTGTATCCCTTTTCTGGGTACCTTCTTATTTTCCCACATATCTTTCATCCCCCTTTCCATCTTTCAAGAATAAAATGGTAGATTCTCATAAATTCAAGAACCTAAAGATTCCTCTACTCAAAAATAGAGTACAGAAGACTTTTCCACTAGGAGGAGTTTTCTGTGCCTGCTCTTGACTATCATGAGTTGACTTTTTGTTGGTTTCACTCAATCCCTTTATATACATATATTGAGCTCTATCATGTGCTAGACTCAAGGTTTAGCTCAGGAGGAATCAGAGAGAAATGAAACAGTTCTTACCCTGGAGAGCACCATTCATGGAGAGGTGAGATGAAAACATATAACCTCACCAATATTTTAATGTTTTCTGGGATAATGAATATGACTGAACATCAGGCAGAATTCATGTAGGTGTCATAGGGGAGGAGGAAGATGTACACTCTCAGGCTCTCTGGGTCCTTGGCTCTGGGCATCCACGGTACTGCTCAGAGGGAAGGAAAATGAGGGCTTGCTTGTTCCTGTGTGAGTGGCAGCCATGTGGCATTCTTGACTGTCTCCACTCCTGTATTCCCAGCACTGAACTGACCACAGAATTCTTCCTGTGGGCTCAGGTGCAGCCTTGGTGTCCTTCTCAACACAAAGCTTTGAGTAACCACTAAAAATTGATCAGGAATTGGCATTTGTCTGGAAATGATTTTTTACTTTTCTTGTGCTAGAATTCTGGAAAAGAAAAAAGAAATGATTGAACATGGACTGTACTCAGGGAATTCTAAATTATGAGGCTTCCACCTCCTTCCTCCCCCTCCCCAGTTGCTGAAGATGGCAAAGCAGATGGGCTTAGGAGAGAAGCCTATTGCAGGAATAGGTCCATTGGGTGGGTGTCCCAGTGCTTTTCTGGGGAGGGGAACCCACACAGAGATGACAAAGGAAATCACTCCTGCTGATTTAAGGGAAGGGAAACAAATATTAGGGTCAGTCAATCAAGTCAAATAAGTTACATATGGAAAGTATTTTAAGCTTTAAGTTTTCTAGTGTTATGAGGCAAAAATATGTATAGAAATGCCTTACATACAGTCCTAAAATTTAATTTCCTATTCTTAGCCATATATCTTTCTCAAATTCCCAAGCCTACTCCACCTCAAAACTCTCTCAAATCTCCCATGCCCCAGGACACCTGGGATATTCATCTTTCTGACATCATTCCCATCTCTAAACTCTTACAGTGCTGTTATGAGAATAAACTTGTCTGCACTTAATCACATACTGTCTTGGGTGTATAGAATGTTATTATTTCCATGAAGAACCCTCTCATTCTCTGAGACAAAGGAGCAATTGTGCTCTGAGAGCTCTCATGATTGGCTTATGACCAATGATGGCAAAAATTTATAAAGGGGATATATATGTATAATTATGGTTGATTCATGTTGTATGGCAGAAATCAATATAACCTGGTAAAGCAGTTATCCTCCAATTAAAAAAAATTTACAAAGTGAAGAAAGGAGAAATAAGAGAATGTGTTATCTTAGTTTCCTACAACAAGGCTTTCCCAAAGTTGTGCCAAAGTATCTACATTCCTATAGAACAAAGAAAAACAAAATTCTGAGGCCAAAACCTATGGAAAAAGCTGAGTCAGGCAAAATTTCATAAGAATAAGGTAAAGTGAATTAGGGCTGCCACCAATCAGATAGCCAATGCCAGGTGCTAGGCATTCTGTTAAGGGCTTTATACATATCACTTCTTTGAATTTTCTCCACAGTTTTATAAGGGAGGAATTATTTCATTTCCATTTTTAAAAAGTTTTTATTTTGTATTGGAGTATATAGCCAATTAACTCTCACCTGTGTTAGTTTCAGGCACACAGCAAAGGACTAAGCCATGCTTATACATGTATCCATTTTTGTAGGTGTGAAAATTGAGGCTCAGAGAGGTTAAACAACCTTCTCAAAGTTCAGTCACTAAATGGGAAAGCTCAGAATTGTGCTGATGTCTGTTTGAGCCCAGTAACAAGCTCTGATCACAGGACTCTTTTCTTATACCTTCAAACCCCCGAGATTTTTATACTTTTGTATATAATTGGAAGGGGCTTCCCCGATAGCTCAGATGGTAAAGCATCTGCCTGCCGTGCAGGAGACCCAGGTTCAATCCCTGGGTTGGAAAGATCCCCTGGAGAAGGGAATGGCTACCCTCTTCAGTATTCTTGCATGGAGAAACCCACGGACAGAGGAGCCTGGTAAGCTACAGTTCATGGGGTCGCAAACAGTCAGACATGAGTGAGCATCTAACACGCACACACACAGTTGGAATCTTAAAGGAAAGGTATCTTAGACATGATTTTCTAAGCATATTTTCAGAAACCGTTTTTTTCGCCTCAAGTTATCTTGTGAGACTACTGTTCTGAGGAATGTGTCTTGGGTTAAGTAGAAGTTAGGTTTCATTATATGTAGAGCTTTATCTTTAGTAACAAGTTTTTATAGCCACCGTGTCATTTAACTCTCATAACCTTGGCACAAGGTACATTAGGTATTAACACAACCATTACATTGGGGGAAATTTAGATACATCAAATTCAAGTAATTTTCACAAGTTTCCCATTAAATCATGGAACAGTGGAGGCTGGAATATAGCCAGTTGAGAGAGATCAAGAGTATATAAAATGAATTGTTGCCATTTTTACTGCTGGTTTTCAGGATATGGTGGAGGTGAATTGTATTTTTATAGCAATAATCAACCTTTACTAACTTAAAAATTAACTTGAAAATACATTAAATATTTCCTCTTCCTAGAATTCTGCCATGCTTTTGAAATGTATTTATGCTAGAGAAGGGAACAATTTTTTCTGTGTGTGTTGTTCTGTTTTTAATTGGAGTATAATTGCTTTGCAGTGTTCTGTCCATTTCTGCTATAGAACTAAGTGAATCAGCTCTGTGTATACAGATATCCCCTCCTTCTTGAACCTCTCTATCCCTGGTCCATCTCACCCCTTGAGGTCATCACAGACCACCAAGCTGAGCTCTCCATGCTACACAGCAGCTTCCCGTTAGCTATTGATTTTACATACGGTAGTGTATACATGTCAGTGCTCACCCCTCAGTTCATCACACCCTCTTCTTTCCCCCCATGTCCACAAATCCCTTCTCTCCATCTGCATCTCTATTCCTCCTCTTCAGAAAAGAAACTATTAATGGCATGGAAATAAACAGTATGGCTTGCCAATTAGAAAGGGGTGAAAAAATGGGAAAAAATTAGAACATTGATAAATATGGACCATGTTTTAAAGAGAACTTTTCAGTTAAACTTCAAATTTGTATGGGTTCAAACTAAGCAAAAATTACCCATATTTATATGTTGGGTGCATGCATGCTAAGTCACTCCAGTTGTGTCTGTCTCTTTGTGTCCCTATGGACTACAGCCTGCCAGGCTTCTCTGTCCATGGGATTCTCCAGGAGAGCATCCTGAAGCGGATTGCCATGCCTTCCTCCAGGGAATCTTCCTGATCCAGGGATCGAACCTCTGTCTCTCACATCTCCTGCATTGCAGGTGGATTCTTTACCCACCGAGCCACCTGGGAAGCCCTATATGTTGAGTAAATGTTCTTAGATCTACTTCTTTGAGGAAGATACATTTTGCCTTGGTTGGACCTCTGATAATACAAAGAGGACTCTTATGTGATGAATTGTTGCTATAATCGATGGCCTTGAAACAGTCATTTTTCCTAATATCAGTTATAGTACTGATTCCCAGAATCGTCAGTTTCATTAGAAGCTTTTGTCCAGAAGTAGCTTGCTAATTAAATGAAGTGCCTATATCTCTTATTTACTGACAAATACACATTGTTCAAGGCTAACTATTGTATCATGATACTTGTTTAGTATATTCACCTCTACGGAATATTTTCACCTAGATTCATAATAGCATCCTCATCATTTCTCATGTTCTTATAGTTACTTATATTTAACCCCACCATTTCCCTGTCACTAAAGAAAAGTATATCTGATGTGTTATGGTTAAAGCTCAACATTTCTTCATTGACAAGCTCCTTTCTGTTTTCATTTTTCTTGTAAGCAATGTTGTTTATCTTTTTCATTAGGTGCATTGAGTCCTTCTTCAAATCTTCATATGCAAGCTCATTTTCAAAACTTCATTTCAATATCCATGTCAAGCATTTATTAATGCTTTGATCAACATTTTTCTGACCTTAACAACCATGTAAATTATATTTTCAAGACTGAACTGTTTAAGGAAATCTTGAATTCCTTAATTGCTGGTTCAGTATAGCAAGTATAGGATTTTTAAAAGAGTATTTGTACCTGATTCTTTAAGACCATAAGATTTCTTGCTCATGGAATTTATTATAGATGTCACAATGTGGGGGAGTAAGCACCAATGACTTTAGTTTTCACAGGAAGTTTGGGACAGAGACTTGCAAACAAAAGTTTTTTCCAGTCTACCTTATGCCTTTGGTGTATAATCTGTCAGAAAAAGAATTTATGGTTACTCTGTTTTTCTCTCTTAACTTTAATGAGAGATAATCCATATACCATATGAAACCAATTGAAATTGTTTAGTGGTCTTTAGTGTATTGATGGAGTCATGCAACCATTAGTGGTATTTAATTTCAGAACATTGTCATTATCCCAGAATGAAACCAGGTACCCAACGGGAGTCACTGCTGATTCCATCTCCTCCAGTCCCTGGAAACCACAACTCTACTCTCTGTCTCTCTAGACTGGCCTGTTCTGGATCTGTTATATAAATGCCACCATGTGATATATGTCATCTTATGACTGGCTTCTCTATTGGCTGAAGGAGGAGATGGCTGCCTGCTCCGTGGGTGGCTCAGTGGCAGAATTCTTGTCTTGCCTGGAAAATCCCACAGACAGAGGAGCCTGGTGGGCTTCAGTGCATGGCTCACAGGAGAGTCAGGCATGACACAGTGACTGAAAAACAATCTTAACTTAGCAAAACGTTTTCAGATGATATGCAGGCTATAGTGTCAGGACTGGTGACTTTTTTTCATTTCTTGCCATTTTTTTTCTTACAGCTGTCTGAGGCATTGGCATGTGTAAGGAAAGTCAGTGTGTTTGTTGACATTGTTAAGACCTCTTCATGCTCTCCATTGTTAATGTTTTTCTGGGAAAGCCGTGCTGGTTCGGAGCTGATTTACTAGTTCTGTAAATTTGTTCAGGACTAAGGTTTTCATCAGGTATTATCTTTGCAAATTTGTCAGTGTAACTCTCACAATCAGTGGAACATATATCCCTCTGATTGCTATATTTCATGCTAGGCACATGTCGTTTTTCTGCAGCTTATACTTAGAATATTCACACTTACCGTTGGTGTTCAGTTCTTCACAGTATATCCTAGCATGCTGCAAAACCAAGAGAAGTTGATGGCATATAACCCATTCTTGGATCAACAGAAAGCCATTCAGTGCATTGTCCAGATCTTCATTTTTTTCAGGTTTGAGATGCTCTCCCAGTTGTCATTAGTGCTTAGTTGTCATGATCACTGCTAAATTCACATAAATATTCTTTTTCTCTTTTAGTTATATAGATTTTTAAACCACATTTTCAGTAGATGTCTTACAGATAGACCTTAATTAAACCTTTTTTTCCCCCTCTTTTTCCTTTTGTTTATTGAGGTATAGTTGATTCACAGCATTGCCCTAGTTTCAAGTGTACAAAAAGTGATCAGTTATATATATTCTTTTTCAGATTCTTTTCCATTATAGTTATTATAAGTTGTTGAATACAGCTCCTTGTGCTATACGGTAGGTTCTTGCCATTTATCAATTACATAGATATATTAGTGTGTATCTATAATTCCAAATTCCTAATTTATCCCTCCTCACCCCTGTTGCCCTTTGATAATCATATGTTTACAGTCCTCCTGTCTACCAACTGAGCTATGGAAGGGTGCACTTTCACACACAGTTATAAGTTTGTTTTCTATGTCTGTGAGTCTATTTCTACCTTGTAAATAAGTTCATTTGTATCAGTTTTCCAGATTACACATATAAGGGATAGCATATGATACTTGGTTTGATTTACTTCACTTAGTTTGATAGTCTCTAGGTCCATACTTTTGCAGTGACTCCACTTTCTGTGGTATTGTTTATGGTATTTCCTGTTCTTGCCATTGCCCTTTGCTGGCATATATTTAGTTCTTTTTGAGAATTTCAAGATATAGCTAAATCAAAAGTTACAAAATGGCACAGACAGCAAAGGTGTTTAGGACTGGCAGGGTCCCTGGAACAGAACTGAAATTTAGGTGGAGGTAGATTTTGCCATGGATGATTTTGGTGCTAAATTTAAGGTCAAAAAAATCTTTGAGCTTTGAAAGCTATTAATTTCAGCTTTCTCTAGCTTTGTTGGTACTTCCCTCTTCACTCAATTGGTAAAGAATCCATCTGCACTGCAGAAGTCTCCCTGCAATGCAGGAGACACGGCTTCGATTCCTGGGTTGGGAAGATCCCCTGGAGATGGACATGGCAACCCCCTCCAGTATTCTTGCCTGCAGAATCCCCAGTGGACAGAGACGCCTGGCGGGCTACAGCCCATGGGGTTGCAGAGAGTCAGATGTGCCTTAGTGATGAAACCATCACCTAGCTTCGCTGAGGTATAACTGATAAATAAAAATTACACTTGAGGTATACAATGTAACAATTTGATAGATATTATGTATTTCCATGAAGTGCACACTGTGCAATTACCAGAATCAAGTTAAATTAAGACATCCCTTACCTCACATGGCTACTGATTTTGTGTGTGTCTGTGGTGAGAGCACTTGAAATGCTAAGAGTAGGTCTTCAGCGTACCAGATGGTATATTAACTAGTTACCGCACTGCACATTAGAGCCCCCAGACTCACTCATAGCTGAAAGTTTAACCCTTTGACCATCATCTCCCCATTTTCCTCAACCCCTAGCCCTTGGTAACTTGCTGCTACTTCCTGGTTCAGTGAGTTCAGCTATTTTAGATCCCACATATGAAACCATCGTGTCATATTGCTTCTTCTGTGTCTGGCTTATTTTACGTAGCATAACATCCGCCAGATTTATCTATGTTATAATAATTGGCAGGAACTCCTTTTTATGGCTGAATAATATTATATCATATATATCACACATATCATACAATGAAAGTCTGCCTTCACATCAGAGTTTAAAAATTCACCTGTCAACACAGGCTAGTCCCATGTCTTGGTTATTCATGGTGCACTGAACATGGCAGTATAGATATCTCTGAGATATTGACTTTATTTCCATTGAATAGATACAGAGAGATGGAATCACTGGATTATACAGTAGTTCTATTTTAAATTTTTGGAGGAAACTGCATACTGTTTTTCATAGTAGCTGCACCAACTTATATTTCCATCAACAGTGCACAAAGGATTCCCTTAATACCCTCAGCTCTGCTTATCTCTTGTCTTTTGGATAATAGCCATTTGAGCACGTGTGAGGTGATGCCTCACTGTAATTCAATTTACATTTCTGTGATCCTGACATTGAGTATCTTTTCATATACCTGTTGGATATTTGTATTTTGGGGGAAGGGGGAATTTCTATTCAGGTTCTTGGCCCATTTAAAAACCCAGGTTATTGTTTGCTATTGGGTTCTTTATGAGTTCTTTGTCTATTTGAGTATTACTCTTACCAGATTTATAGCTTGCAAATATCTTCTTCCATTTCATACACTGTCATTGCATGTTGTGGGTTGTTTGTTCTGCTAGGCAGAAAACTTTTCAGTTTTCAGGACTGAGAATAATAATTTTGACCCCACGTTTCTTGAATTAAATGCCCCTGTTTGTGTTCCCATGGTCTTTCACACACGTCTGTATCATGCCCCTATTGACTTGGGTCTCTGTGCTCACATACTGCTTGTCTCTTTTTGTAATAGACTGTAAGCAACGAAGTCCTCATCATGTTTCCTCTCTCAGTGCTGTTAATTAGGCTCTCAGTGTTGTTTGCTGGGTTAATGAATAAATACATTAAGTGATTCAGATGTCTAGGGGAGAGGAATGGTACAGGTTAGATGAGCGAAAACTGAGCATTGGAATCAGGTTATGTGTTTATACTGAGGTTTCTCAACTTTTACACTGTGGCCATTTTGGTCCAGCAATGTCTTTGCTGTGGGGCCTGGCCTGTGCATTGCAGAATATTTAGCAGCATCCTTGGCCTCTACTCACTGGTTTCCTGTAGCATCCTCCCCTCCTCATATGATAATCAAAAAATCTCCAAACATTGCCAGTTGTTTCTGGGGAGAAAAATCATCACCACTTGAGAACTGATGTCTGCCATCTTGGCCTTGAGAGTTGTACACACCTGGGTGAAAATATTTTACTGTCATGTATGAGGCAAGTCAAACGTTAAGAGCCTTAGTATCTCATTTTTAAAAAATGTGTTTCATTTTATTTTGTTGTTGCTGTTGTTGGGCTGCTGTGCAGCATGTGGGATCTCAGTCCTTTGACCAGGGATTGAACTCCTGAGCCCTGTGGTGAATGGAAGTGGGGATTCCTAGCCCAGTAAAGTCCCTGTCCCGTTTATAAGATAGGGAAAATAGTAGTACATGTCTCCTAAGATGATGGAGAAAGGTTACACTGAGAATATGTAAGACTTCTGAAAATAGTGAGAGCTCAGTAATCCACAGCAGTCAGGTGGAGAGTGAATGGGTCTTGATCTAAAGCTCTATTTATCTCTGAGTCTGTATGTGTCCTCTTGGTTTCTATAGGTTTCTGTGTCTCTATCCTCCCTATCTATCTCATTGTTTCTCTGTGTCTCTCTCTGTCTGCATCTGTTTTTATGTTATTGCAAAGTCTCTGTCTTTTATTTTTTTTGAGAAAGACCACATTTGCACAACTTTTATTATAGTATATTGTCAATAAATGGTACTTTTATTAATTATAGCCGTTGATCTCTTGCTGTGCCAAATTTATAAGGTAAACTTTATCACAGGTATGTATGTAAAGAAAAAAACCCTATTCTAAAGAAGGTTCAGTACTATCTGTGGTTTTAGACATCCACTGAGTGTCTTAGGACACCCCCCTATGGATAAAGAGGTTCTACCTAGAAAGCTCCCAGATTCTGGAATCCAGCTTGCTTCAGGTCCAGTCTTTCTGTGTTTCTCTTTGCATCCATGTCTCTTTGTCTCAAAGTCCTTCTTTATGTCTATTTATATGTCCGTGTTCCTCTGCCTCTCTGTGTCCATTCACTATGTCTGTTTCTCTGGCTCTGAGCATGTGGGACAGGACTCCAATATGGTAGAGACAGTTTGGAGTGGACTGGGGCAGGTCACAGAGACCTTGGCCTGCAGAGCAGTGGAGGAGGGACACAGTCTCAGTGTCTACGCTCCATCTAACATCACTGGGGACATAACAAGTTTCTTGATAGGAGGCTAATACTATTTCAGGAGGTTTTTGAGTTGAAAGAGATCGGGATTATGGGAGTGAATCAAGATGTGACTGTAGTGATCTAAACACAAGGCGGGGTTTCCTTGGTAGCTCAGCTGGTAAGGAATATGCAGCAATGCAGGAGACTGGTTCAATTCCTAGGTTGGGAAGTTCTCCTGGAGAAGGGATAGGCTACTCATTCCAGTATTCTTAGGCTTCCCTGGTGGCTCACATGGTAAAGAATCTGCCTGCAATGTGGGAGACTTGGCATAAATCCCTGGGTTGGGAAGATCCCCTGGAGGAGGACATGGCAGTACCCATCCAGTATTCTTGCCTGGAGAATCCCATGGACAGAGAGCCTGGTGGGCCACAGTCCACGGGGTAACAAAGAGTTGGACACGACTGAGCAACTAAGCACAGCACAATCATAAAGCGATGAAGAAGGTTGGAATTAGAATAGGGCACTTGGAACAGTCCATCCAAGAAGTGTGTAACTGCAGAAACTGTGTAGCTGGCAGTGGACGCACGTGAGAACATTGAGAGTGTGGGCTTTTGAATCAGATCATCATTGAAAGATTGATTCTGCCACATACTGTTTGTAGTATATCTGGCTGCAACTCAGCAGCAGTGAACCATGATTTGTCTCTCAAATGGAGATGATATTGTCTGTCTTGAGGGGCTGTCCTGATGGTTTGAGACACTGTGTGAAGTTTAGCAGGAAATATCAGGCCCTCCATAAAAGGTAGCTACAATTTATAGAAATCAAAGAAGGAGAGAAATGAGAGCCAAGTTGTCTTGGAGCGTGAATGAAAGCCTAGTCTGCGAGTAGAAGCAATCTGATTTTATGTGGAGCAGCCTAATTTAAATCTGATTGTAAGGAGAAGTAAATTTTCAAAAGCAAGGGAGGCATAGAGCAAACCAGCCTCACAGTTTACAGCTCTGCTGGGCATCTGTGTGCCACAAACCAGGTCATTTATAGTTTTTATGAGCGTAGATAGATTTGGAACACTTTGGTTTGCACTTGAATACAAAATCCACCCCTTTCTTCCAAGAGATGCTGTGAAATACGAGGGAAGAAATCCCTGATATTGTTTATACTACAGCACGGATGTAGAACATGATGAATGAGAGTAATAGCTGGTAACCAATATTAGATCATGATGACAAGGAAATTCATTGTTTGGAACTTTCCTATAAAGAACGGATAGTACTATCAATCCATTCTCAGAGTCAGAAAGTTACTTTATGAGAAATGATCCTTTCCACCTAGACTTTGCCTTTTCATGGTACTGTGGTTTGATTTAATGCCTTTCTCTCATTGCCTGCTTTTGCGCAAAATGCCTTTCACTTTTCTAATGAGGGGTCCCTCATTGATGATCATTAATTCAGAGTGGTTGGGCTTCTTGGAGTTTTTATCAGGCATTGTGATAAATTGTGTACTTGGGTTTTTCTGGGTTATGTGTGTCTATGAAATTGGCATGAAATTCACAGTAGCTTTTGGCAGTGCGTCTTGGACAGTATATATGTAATAGCTTTAACATCTACTTGTCTTTCTGTGACCTCTCCTTTCACATTTATTTGCAGGGTTTCATGTGGGATTGGGATAAATCTAATCTGGTGATAGCTAGGGTTTCTGCCTGCCCTGCAGTCCTTCTGGTAAATTGTACCCTGCTTTTCTTTTGGAAAACCACTGACAACCCCATGGTGTTGTGGTTGTAGTCTCAGTCTTGATCCCTCTGGGAAGGACATGCCATTCTTTTTCATCAGAATACCCTCTTCTCCAGTAATAGTGATTTGGTTTGTGGATAAGCATTTTCATTCATTCATGCAGCAGTATTGACTGACCACCTGCTGTGTGTTAAATGCTGGATTTTCTTGTGGATAAAACAGTAAGCAAAATAGGGACTTTGAGCTTAGACAATTTGCATTCTAGGTGAAGAAGACATCAAACAAACCTGTAAACAGAAATAAAATTAAATGCCAGGTAATGGTTTTAGGTAATGATTTCAGGTGATGGCTTTCCAGGTAGCTCAACAGTAAAGAATCCATCTGCAATGCAGAAGATGCAGGAGACGTGGGTTTGATCCCTGGGTCAGGAAGATCTCTTGGAGGAGGGCATGACAACCCACTCCAGGATACTTGCCTAGGAAATTCCATAGACAGAGGAGCCTCGTGGACTAGAGTCAGGGACACTACTGAGCACACAGCACACACAGTGGTTTTACTTAAAAATGTGTGAGAGGATTGAAGAGTGACCGAAGGTAGGGATGGTGAATAGCAATTTTAGAAATAGGGTTCATGGAAGACCTCTAGGATGAAGTGATATTTGGTCTGAATGAAGTGACAGAATAAGTCATATCAATATCCTAGAGAAAAGGGTTTTGGTGTAGAGGGAACTGTAGGTGAAAAAGCCTTGAGGCTGTAGTAAGGAGGGCAAATAAGTGGGCAAAGTGATAGGGAATGAGGAAGCGAAGTAGGCAGAGGCAAGTTATACAGGAGCTGATAGTCTTTTGGGAAGATCCCCTGGAGAAGGGAAAGGCTACCCACTCCAGTATTCTGGCCTGGAGAATTTCACGGACACAGTCCACGGAGTTGCAAAGAGTCGGACACAACTGAGTGACTTTCACTTTCACTTGACAGTCTATGGAGAAGACGTTGATTGGAACAGTGAAGGGAAAGCATGGAGAGTTTTGAATACGGCAGCGATGAAGAAGGGTTAGCTAGAATGTTCCCTGAGATGTGATATGGATGTTGGAAGAGTGGGTTGGGCTTAGTGGTGTGCTTCTGGTGAATAAAAAGGAAGCACAAGGAAAGCGTGTAGCGTGGGAGTTTAGGTCGTAAAAGGTAGTGTGATGTCCTTGTTCTCTGTTGGATGACTCCCTCTAAGGGAAGCCCACTGCCCTGTCATCAGGACACTCAAGCGGTCCTACTGTGGTCACCAGCCAGATAATTTTCTGGTGGAAGATAACGTCATGTTGATGTTTAATCATGAAGCCATGTCCTACTCCTTGTGACCCCATGGACTGTAGTCCACCAGCCTCCTCTGTCCATGGGATTTCCCAGGCAAAAATACTAGAATTGGGTCACCATTTCCTTCCCCCTGGGTTGGGATCTTCCCAACCCAGGGATCAAACTCATGTCTCCTGCATTGGCAGGTGGATTCTTTACCACTGAGCCACCAGGGAAGCCAGATAGTGTAACAGGTTCAAGTGCATATGATATCAATGTCTATTCCATTTCAGATTTGATTTTTATTTTTCTAATCTAGTCAAGGCTATGGTTTTTCCTGTGGTCATGTATGGATGTGAGAGTTGGACTGTGAAGAAGGCTGAGCACCGAAGCATTGATGCTTTGGAACTGTGGTGTTGGAGAAGACTCTTGAGAGTCCCTTGGACTGCAAGGAGATCCAACCAGTCCATTCTGAAGGAGATCAACCCGGGGGTTTCTTTGGAAGGAATGATGCTAAAGCTGAAACTCCAGTACTCTGGCCACCTCATATGAAGAGTTGACTCACTGGAAAAGACTCTGATGCTGGGAGGGGTTGGGGGCAGGAGGAGAAGGGGACGACCGAGGATGAGATGGCTGGATGGCATCATGGACTCGATGGACGTGAGTCTGAGTGAACTCTGAGAGATGGTGATGGACAGGGAGGCCCAGTGTGCTGCAATTCATGGGGTCGCAAAGAGTCGGACACGACCAAGCAACTGAAATGAACTGAAAGAGGAATGCTTTGACCACATTGATACAATCAAGTGCCCAAAGCACTCCAACCTAAACGTTTGTCTTTTGTGAATCAGGACTCTAAGGAAAGGGCAAATATTAATGGCATGTCTTAGGCATGGAAGTCTGCATTTTGGGTAATTTTATTAGATTGGTTGATTGGAAAAAATCTAGATCTCAGTTTAATTTGTAACAAAAATTTAATCAATGAATTGAACCATTTTTAAATAATATGAAGAAATGGGACTTGATTTAAATATTTAACACACGGAAGTGTTATTATGGCATATCAAAGAATACCTTGATTGGTTATTAATCAAATGCAAAATTTTATAATGTGGGAAAAATGTAACGACGTGGGGAAAATATGAGAAAGTCTTACTGAATGAATAAGCTGAAGATAAAATTAGATTCTCTTGATGTAACTGTTAAATAAAAACTTGCTGCTAAGTTACTTTAGTCGTGTCTGACTTTTAGCAAGCCTATGGACTATAGCCTGTCAGGCCCCTCTGTCCATGGGATTCTCCAGGCAAGAATACTGGAGTGGGTTGCCTGTGCCCTCCAGGAGATCTTCCTGACCCAGGGATCGAACCTGAATCCCTTATGTCCCCTAAATATAAACCTAGATAAGGATATAAAAACTAGAATTAAAAGAGGTTATTGATTAAAATAGTAGAATTCTTAGTGTTTAGATCTCTTTACTTATAATATCACTCATGAACTTTTAAAATGTTGTATTCCATTTAGACTTAATTTTCCACATACGTCCTTATTAGTGGGACACTTGGCTATAATAACCTCAAGTCTAAAGTTCTATGAATCCAGTGTGAATTTTGGATTCCTTCCTTAGCTGTACTTTGTATCTTTACTATAAAGCATCTCCTTTGGGTTGTTATCATTGGGTTAGTTTCCTGAGATGTAGCAACTAGGCTTGGGGTCTAAGCATTTTCTTTCTTGTTTTTCTTCTATAAGATTGATTTATTTTTGGCTTTTTGGGGTCCTGTTGTTGCCTGTGGACTTTCTCTAATTGCAGTGTGCAGGCTTCTCATTGCCGTGGCCTCTCTGATTGCAGAGCATGGACTCTGGGCACGCAGACTTCAGTGCAGGGCTTAGGCTCAGTAGCTGTGGCTTGTGGGCTCAACTGCTGCGTGGTATGCCGGATCTTCCCGGACCAGGGATTGAACCTGTGTCCCGTGCTTTGGCAGGCAGATTCTTTACCACTGGACCACAAGCAAGGCCCTAAATATTTTCATGTCTACAAAATCTCATGCTTTAACAGCAGGATTCGGTCCAATATTTGAAGCATTCTGCTTTAGAGGTTTCTAAATTTTAGTTATCCTTTAGATTTTAGCTACAGTCATGAGCCACCTACCTATACTATGACTTTCATAATGATATTTTCCTTAAGTTGAGTCATACATTCATTTGTTGCTATTGCTCCTCACACCCTCAGGTATTTATTGTGAAAGCTCAGATGATGGATCCAGATGTAACCTCAGGATCCTCTTTATTACAGTGCCTCAAGGACCCCTCTTTCTAAGCTCCCTTGTCAACACAGCCAAGTGGCTAGATCTCATCAATAAAATGTGAGTGGATGGGGATAAATGAACATTTCTGTCATCTTAAGTTTAAAGATCTGATATTCAGAGCTTTATGAAATACAAAAGGAGATATTTGATGAAAAGTTAAATATATGTGGGCTGTTTCCAGGTGAGGTCACAGATTGACTTTATAGCAAATTCTTAAAAATCTTCATTTCTTCTCACTCCCTGGCACCCTGAGTTAAGATGACTGCCTGTATGGGTTTTTTCAGGGCACTTAGGTAATACAAGTGTATCTGAGAGATAGATGGGGTTATTTTTCTCCCCAGGTTTTTACTGGCTTCCAGTAAGAGAATGAGAGCTCTTTCTACACTTTGCCATTTGACTTTGGTGCTTCCTTAGTGAAAAATATTTCCCCATTGACTTTGGCCCTATGACTTGGTCTGGTCAGCAGAATCTGACAGAAGCAGAGCCTTACAGGTGCTTGTGTGGTTTAGTTGGACCTCTTGCATTCGTCAAACATGTTCCAGGAGGCTGATTCAAGGAGAATGAAGGGACACGTGGAACTGATTTGAATGCATTCTGCAGCCTGGAGCCAAGCCCGGGCAAACTCAATTGAGTCACAGCCTGTCTGCAGACCCATGAGTGGGAAATAAATGCTTATTTTTGAGAGCCAGTACATTTGAGGTCTTGTTATTACCCAGCTACATTGCAGCAAACCTGACAGATACACTGAATACGTACAGTTGCCCAGAAAAGTCAGTTTTTCTGCAAGATATTGAAAGTAAAAGTAAAAGAAAGAGCCCTGAAAGAAACGGCCAATTTTCACAGGAATAGAAAGAAAGAAAGACTGAAGCATGTGAGCAAAAATGACAGAGAATGTACTTGATAAAGAGGAAACCAATAATAGTTTCTTACTGGATAAATGAGCATTTGTTAAAAAATCAGGTCTTATGTAAGACTTTTAAAATGTGTGTCCCTGGGTCTGGGCTTGGTATATTGCAGGGTTATCTGTGCCAGTGTTTTCTCTTCACCAGCCTGAATAGCCAAGGAAATACTGTGCTTGGGAGGGAATATCCCCTCTCTCTGTTGCTAAGAGGGACCAGCGCTAACTGCTCATGCATTAACTTACTGAAATGCTGTTCTCATTAATATAGAGTTGTTATTAAAAGGGTAGAAGACTTGAAGGCAAAATGCACCACCAACACAGGCAGGTTCATGTTTGTAATAAGTCTGCATATTGTTTTCTGAATTTCTTTCACTCAGAATTGTGGCGAGTCACAGCCCATCTGTACTGTTATTTATATAACCTTTTCCTTTACACTGATTAACAATTTATATTTTGCCTAAATGTAAAGTTATCTTACAGTTACAGAAGAGGAAATCCAGGCCCACTGTTTGTCCTGGAGACAGCTAGCTGTCCCGTGATGTTTAGGTCTGTTTTTCTATGGTGTAGAATCGTTCCGAGGGAATTCCTCAAGCAGGGACCATATATCCCAGCCTCCTTTCTTTCCAGATGTGGCCCAGTGACTGGATCACACCAACAATGTGCGAGTGGAAGTGAGGTGTCACTTCTGAGCCCTTAGAATTATAAGGACTATGTGTATATTATATACCTTCTTACCCCTTTTCTAGCTGGGCTTGAAGAAACCCCCAAAACTTAGGGGATGGCGAGGCCACAGACAGAAGTAGGCTGTCCTATCCACCAGGTATACGGAAGCAGGTCACTGACATGGGCTTCCTCCACATGCTGTTACCCAAGCCAGCTGTGAACTTCAATTGTGTGCAGGCTACTGGCAGCTTCAAGCTCATTTGTAACAGCAGCTAGCATCACCAATGTAGCAGGCTTACAGTACGGTAGCTACAAAAATCATACTTATTAAAGAAAAGAAAATCACTTTTATACCCACTGCTGTCTTGTGTGCCACCCCTGATAAGTGAGTCGAGAAATATTCTTATGGTGCTTGGGTAGACAGATAAAATGTCATGTGAGCAATATTTCCTTTCTTGTTCTGAGGCTCTCGCTGCCAGTCGACTGGAATATTCTTTTTTTTTCAGTTTTAATGTTTGTCACCTGCTGTTGAGACATCGCTGACCTTGAAATGCTACCAAATCATGTCAGCGTTCCATCTGATTCTCGGGAGGACAGCAGTCAAAGCATGAACGCTCCATTATTAATAAAAGGGAGTGACTGACAGGTCAAGCGAGGCATGTTGCTGCTTGGCGTGCTTTCAGAGTGGCCAGCTATTTAATTGAAAGGGTCCAGCTCCCTCTCATTCCAAAGCGCTTGTGTCGTCCTTTGCCAGGCTGAGGTCACCACTTACGATCCAGCGTGCTCACCCAGGGGAACCTCTACAAGGAGGCGTCAAGACCTGCCCTGCTGTTTCTTTCTGTTCTTTTTGTGACTTTCAGAAAGGTACCTTTGGGAAAGAATTAAGGGAAGGGAATTTCTCCATGTGAAATCTGTGACTTAGTAGTTAGGTTGTGCATGTGTACATGCTAAGTCACTTCAGTGGTGTCCAGCTCTTTGCTACCTCGTGGACTGTAGCCTCGGAGAAGGCAATGGCACCCCACTCCAGTACTCTTGCCTGGAAAATCCCATGGATGGAGGAGCCTGGTAGGCTGCAGTCCATGGTGTCGCTAAGAGTCAGGCACAACTGAGCAACTTCACCTTCACTTTTCACTTTCATGCATTGGAGAAGGAAATGGCAACCCACTCCAGTATTCTTGGCTGGAGAATCCCAGGCACAGAGGAGCCTGGTGGGCTGCCGTCTGTGGGGTCTCACAGAGTTGGACACGACTGAAGCTACTTAGCAGCAGCAGCAGCAGCAACAGGACTGTAGCCTGCCAGGCTCCTCTGTCCATGTGGATTCTCTAGGCAAGAATGCTAGAGTGGGTTTCCATGCCCTCCTCCAGGGGATCATCCCGACCTAGGAATCGAACCCACGTCTCTTATGTCTCACGCATTGGCAGGTGAGTTCTTTACCATTAGCACCACTGAGAAGCCCGGTAGTTACAGTTAGTCTTGCTAATGTCTATAATATGAAAGCCCTTTCGGGTGCTTCTGGTGGGGGCCATCTTTTGTGCCTGAATTCAGAGATTGGGCTGTGCTTCCCCATCATTGTCCTGTTATACCCTGAGGCCTTGAAGTTCTTCCAGCTGGTGGGAGATTGAGAGGGGAAAACTTCTTTCATACTGATTTCACACTGAGTATTTTTGTGAAACTATCCCTTCCAGCAAATGCAAATAATCAATCATTTGTAGATTATCTTTGAACCCCCCTCCCCTCTAGTTCCCCATGTCACTGTGCCAGGATTTCTGGCATAGCCCAAGTTTGGTGAGACCTCTTCCCAGCTGCTCTTTTGTTCCAAAGGCCTCTTTGACTAGTCGTTCTCATTACAAAGCTGCTGATGGCCCCACCGAACTGAGCCTTGGCTGAGTCCCCTATGACATGGAAAGGACTTACTTATTTTATTAGTGGTGATCAGTGATTTTCTTTAGTTATAGACTGAGCGTGTATCCAGCGTGTATGCACTTATCCCAGGGATTGACATACTGCCTCATGCAGATGGCAGGAGGCTCCAGTTTTCTTTGGGCAAGGAACCCAGCACCTGCTTAGAGTGCTGCAGTTGGTGGTTGTGAGTCTATGTGGAATTGGCTATTGGGTGCCTGGGGGAGTGTCTCCTGGGAGCTGACCTTCGCAGTGGGCTTCCTTGAATTGAATTCTTCAAAGTTCGAGAGTCTCAGGGTACCCTGGGGCGTGGAGCCCTTTGTTGCTGGCTGAGACATCACTGCTGCAGGCCTTCTATGATGCAGTCACCCTACCTCCCCTGTCCTGTTGTTTAGTCATTAAATCGTGGCAGACTCTTTGTGACACTGTTCATGGGCTTTCCCTGGCAAGAATACTGGATCTTCTCCAGGGGACTGTCCTGACCCCAGGGATCAAACCCCGGTCTTTTGTGTCTCTGACCTTGGTAGGCAGATGCTTCACCACTGACATGTACAAAAACAGAGTTCTCAAGTGTGTTCCGTGTTGCTATCATTGTTCCCTGAATGGTGCTTCTGTGCATTCCTTTATGCTTTTTTAAAATAATATTTATTGGCTGCAGTGGCTTTAGTAGTTTTGGTGGTTGGGCTTAGTTGCACCTGTGGCACATGAGATCTTAGTTCCCCGACCAGAGATCGAATCTGTGTCCCTTATATCGCAAGGTGGATTCTTAACCGTTGGACTATCAGGTAAGTCCCCCCTTTCTGCTTTATCTGTGATCTCTCCTAGTTTGTGATCTTCTTTTTCCATCTACCAGGCAGCTTAACAGTTAAGAACTTGCTTTCTAGAACTACTCAGAGTCAAGCCTCAGTCCCATTGCTTGCTGGCGTGTTTTGGGGGCAAGGTTTTCTTTTTTTAAAATCTGAAACTGAGTTTTCTTTTTTTAAAAGAATGAAAGCAAAATCCACTTTTGGTTGTGCTGGGTCTTTATTGCTGTGCGGGCTTTTTTCTAGTTGCAGTGAGTGAGGACTACCCTCTAATTGAAGTGTGAGGGCTTCATTCTCATTGCGGTGGTTTCTCTTGTTATAGAGCATGGCTATAGTCTGTGTAGGCTTCAGTAGTTGCAGCTCCTGGGCTCTGCAGCTATGACTCCCGACTCTAGAGCACAGGCTCAGTAGCTGTGGGCTTAGGCTTGGTTGCCCTATGGCATGTGGACTCTTCCTTGACTAGGGATCGAACGTGCATCTCCTGCTTGGCAGGCAGATTCTTTGCCGCTGAGCCACCAGGGAAGCCCCCTGAAACTGACTTTTCTTATCTGTGTAATGAAGATAATAATCTCCACCTTAAGTGATGGTTTTCTGGATCAACTGAGTAAATGCAGGTACAGCATGTAGCATAGATCAGGCAGTGACTAAACGTAGCTGTTATTACTGATCATATCCCTTACAGCTTTCCTGGCCAGGACATCCTTTGGCCAAAATTTCATCTCTCTGTTGTCAGCTCAGGGGTTCATAGAGTGTTTGGAATAGTAGCTTTTCCTGAATCAACCCAGAACTTGGAAATTCCTTTTGCAAGTGCTTCCTGATTAGGGAGCCTAAAGATGATAGTAAAAAAAGAAAAGAAAAAGAAAACTTTAGAGAAGGCTAATCATGTGCCAGACTCTTCATGAAGCACTTTGTGTGTGAATCATACATTCTTTAATCCCTCTAAGACTCTGTGAATGAGGTGTCATGACTTCGCTTTATATAGATGAGAAAACTAAGGCCAGAGTGTCTGAAGCACCTTGTCTAATGTTCTACAGAGAGTGGCAGAGCCAGAATGTAAACCTGTCTGTCTGACTCCCCAGTGTCTGTTGACTGCTGTTGATACTATTCCTGAAAAAGTGGGCAGGACTTATAAACCAGTTCTTGTCTGTCAGTTGCTAAGTCATGTCTGATTCTTTGAGACCCCATGGGCTGTAGCCTGCCAGGCTCCTCTGTCCATGGGATTCTCTAGGCAAGAATATCGGAGCAGGCTGCATTCTCTTCTCTAGGGGATCTTTTTGACTCAGGGATCAAACCCACATCTGTTGCTTAGCAGGCATATTCTTTACCGCTTAGCCCCCTGTGAAGGCTTAAATCTCACAAAAACCATTTTACCTTTTCATCCCCCTGGCATATCATTGACTGTATTAGACAAGAAATCAGAATCAACTCAGGTATTTCAGATTAAGGGGATATAACTCAAGGGATTGGTTACATGGTAATGGAAGGCTGAAAGCAAAAACAGACACTGAAGTAGTGTGGAAGTAGTAACTACAGGAAGCAGTCATCACTAAGGAAAAAATGATGCTACGGAGCTCTAGGTACTTGTAGGGGAGAGGGTCCTGCAGCGCTGGGTGCCCACACTTGGGGCTTGCCAATGTCTGATACTTGGCTTATTCAATGGGGACACAGTGGGGCTGGTATCCTGAGTCCTGAGAAGCACAGAAGCTATCTGATGCTGTTGGAAGAAGACCAAGGTGAACTGAACACAGACAGGAGTGGCTTTCCTGCTCCATAACCTCACTGCAGACCCTAAGTGACAGCTAAGGAGCAGGGACACCCTGGAGCCAGTTACAGACACCCAGGGCCTCCCTGATGGCTCAGATGATGAAGGATCTGCCTGCAATGTGGGAGACCTGGGTTCGATCCCTGGTCTCCCAGAAGATCCTCTGGAGGAGGGCATGGCAACCCACTCCTGTATTCTTGCCTGAAGAATCTCATGGACAGAGGAGCCTGGAGGGCTACAGTCCATGGGGTGCAAAGAGTGGGACGCAGCTGAGCGACTCAGCACAAAGGCCATGGCATAGCAGGATGGAGAGGGTGGGCCTGGGCTGAGAGAAATGGGCCAATGACAGGCACACGTTCTGTTTCTCTAGCCAGCGTAGAAGTCCAGGCGGACATGGGGGAGCATGTGTGCCATGTCAGTGGACACGGGCAGCTGCCTGTGAGGAGAGTGAACCCGACTGGGGCAGCTTAGGACGGATTGACTTTTCTCCCTCTGCTCTGTGCCTCCAGTTTTGCTACAGTTGGTCTGATTTTAGGGCTTTCTGTCAAGTGTGTCCTTTCTGTGCCGGAGGCTCTATGTGATCTTAAACCAAGAGGCACATCAGCGTGCTGGGTCACTTCTCAGACTAATTAGCTCTACTGAGCCATTTTTCCTTTTAGCTACAGGTAGTCATCCTGGTATAAGTGGAAGAAACTCCATGGCTGGCCCGGCACTGTGCCTCATTTCCTGGGAGACTTTCCTTCTCTTTAAATTACCCATTTAGTTTTGTGAGGAAGTGCTTCAGTGGGGAGGAAGAGCCTGGCAGTGAACAGGGGCGAGGAATCTGAAATGCTGAGTGGCAATTTCACCTCGGCCAGCCTGTCACGCGGCTGATGAATGGTCCTTGGTAGCACGCTTGCCAGTGATGTTAAAATCTCCTTTGGGTCCAAGCCGAGCATTCCTCACCTCTCGGCGGCATCCAGAAACGGTAGGTGGTGCTGTGGCGTTAAAGGATGATTAAAGGAGAGGAAGAAAAATTGTTATGGAGGAAGAAAAAATGTGATGGAGAAACTGGAGGAGAGGGGGCGGTGGTTGGAGTGGACTGGCTGAAAGAAGGGTCAGATGAATATGTATCCTCATTCAGTCTCTCTCCAATGCAGGTGAGACTTTTTCCACTGCAGAGCTGGGGGTTGCATAGGAATATGCGATTACAGACTCAAACTATGTTGGGCTCTTGCAAATCAAGTCGCACACATGCCAGGCAGCAGCCTACTGACGGTATGTGCTGGGTATAGGTCGGACAGCAGAAGTTTGGCTGCTTCATTTCCCTCTCTCGGTTTTTTTTTTTTTTTCCCCTCCTTACTACTCTCCTACTTTCTCATTTTGCTTTAAATTTTATTATTTATTTTAGCTGTTCTGGGTCTTCACTGTGGCACATGGGCTCCTCCTGGCTCTGAGTGGGCTGAGCTGCGGTATGTGGGATTTTAGTTCCCTGAACAGTGATGGAACCCAGATCCTCTGTGTGGGAGCACAGAGTCCTATCCACTGCACCACCAGGGATGTCCCTCATATCACTTTTTTGGTTTTCAGTTCAGTCGTTCAGTCTCAGTCTTGTCTGACTTTGTGACCTCATGGACTGCAGCACATAAACAGGCTCCCCTGTTGGTCACCAACTCCTGGAGCTTGTTCATGGAGCATGTCCATTGAGTCTGTGACGCCATCCAGCCATCTCATCCTCTGTCTTCCTCTTCTCCTTCTGCCTTCAATCCTTCCCAGCATCAGAGTCTTTCCAAATGAGTACCCTTCCTCTTACCCATTCAGTTCAGTTCAGTAAATTTTGTACCTGTCACTATTTTCTGAGGCATGGTGGGGTATCTAGGGGAATGGAATGGAAAAATAACTTTCTTTTCATAGAGAGGAAATTACCGTTCCTTGTGTACCCATTAAGTCTAGGGACTGAGTTAGGTACTTTTACACTCACTTTATCTTGTTTAACCATTTAATTTAGTCACGTGTATAGCTAGTGTTTCTGAAGCCCTTGCTGTATCCTAGAGGGCTGGGGAGGGCATGGCCCCATGGCCTTGGTAATGGAGAGACTAGAGAATTGAAAAGCCACTGCCTTTGTGTATCTTTGTGGCTTTATGGTCTGAATCCTGATGCTTCAACCACATATTTTACGTGGCTTCCTTCAGCGTTCTTGCAGTTCTGGAGTCTGACTGCCTAGGTTCAAATCCCGACTCTCCTAGTTCTTAACTATCAGAAGTTGGGTAAGTTATTTAATTTCTCAGTATTTTAGGTTTTTTTTTTAAACAGGATAAAATGGGATGTATTAATAGGTCCTCCATCAAGAAATAGTTTTGAAAACTAAGTGAGCTAACCCAGGTTTAGGACGACAACTGGCCTGTACGAAGTATATGCTAAGCTTTAGCTTTCAGATAAACTGTGGCTTTCAGTGTCCTCATCACCATCTTCAAAATCATTAACATGCTTACCGTGCTTAGAAGAGGTATGATGACATCTTGGCCCCTCCCCAGGCCTCCAACTCTGCCCCTGAAGTAGGCAGCAAATAGGGATGAGTTTAGGAAATCTTCATGGAAAAGGTTGACTTACAGCTGTCTGTGCCTGAGAAAGTTTGGAGGTGAATTTCTGAACCCAAGAGGGTCATGGATTTTACAGTAGCGGTCCCCAATCTTTCTGGCACCAAGGACCAATTTTGTGGAAGACAGGTTTTCCACAGACGGGGATGGGGAATGGTTATGGGATGACTCAAATGTATTATATTTGTTATGCTGCCTCTCACAGGAGGCAGAGCTCAGGCAATAATGGAGTGATGGGGAGTGGCTGTAACACAGATGAAGCTTTGCTTGCCGGCCCACTGCCCACCTCCTGCTGGGCGCCCCTGTTCCCATCAGGCCGAGACCGGTACCCATGTGTGGCCTGGGGGCTGGGGATTCCTGCTACAGAGATTGAGATGAGACCTATGTTCTTTGTTCCCTGTCAGTTTCACATATGTACATTTTGCAGTTTTCAGTGGGATCACACAATCCCCAAGGTCAAGCGTGTGTCTTGTGAAGAACATAAACCTCAGGCTTAGAACTCCCACTTTGAGATCACTTCCAGGTTGGATATTCTCTGTCTAAACACCATGAGACTACGTACAAGAGGGAAGCAGGTACTGTCAGCGCCTCATCTAGGTCTTTGCTACCTCACTGGGGGGCCCTTCTCCCAGCTGCTGTGGGTACAGGCTGCTGATGGCTTATTCATGCACTTCTCATCTGAGATTGTCCTTCAGTTGCGTGCTCCATACCCCCAAGTCATTGCCACAAAGGGAGCCCTCAGCGATGCCTGAATGATGGAGGCATAGAATATCCTAGTCGCCTTGCCCCTGGGTGGTTCAGACACTGTGAAACAGTTTATGCTTCTGAGTTCCTCATGGGATCAGACCAAGACTTTTTATGGAAGCACATTTTTTTTGCGTAGCTTTGGCCCCTGCCCTGCCCACCTCCCTCACACCCTTATGGGTCTCTCTTGAGAGGCTTCTCTCAGTAAAGAACTTGAATGAGAGTCCCTGCATCTGAGTTTGTTCGCGTTTGTGTGCTAAGTCACTTCCGTCTCCAGGTTCCTCTGTCCATGGAATTCTCCAGGCAAGAATATTGAAGTGAGTTCCATTTCCTTCTTCAGGGGATCTGACCCCAGGGATCGAACCAGAGTCTCTCATGTCTTCTCATTGGCAGGCAGGTTATTGCCACTAACGCCACCTGGGAAGTCCCCGAGCATCTAAGTCTGTTTACGTTTGGGACCTGAGTTAGAGAGGAATTTGAGACAGCTCTCCAGAAGGTTCAGAGTGCATGTGATAGATAAAATTTGGGGGTGGGGTGGGGTGAGGTGCACAGCTTCTCCCTTCTCTCCATCTCTACTGCCTCCTTCCTCAGTGTCCCTATTGTTATGTGGCATCTATGTTGATTCTAGATGTGTCAGATTTTGGGGGGAGCTTACTAACAGCAAGTGGCATAAGTGGTCACCTTGGAGCCCTCTCACTGCAGACCAGAGGTTTTCTCTTGAGCTGCAGAAAGTCTTTCATGCAGAGACGATCCTTTAATAAGGCTGCTGAACAGCGATGATTAATGTATTAGAGCTGGGGAGCCCCTGCCTTAGCAAGCAGTTTCCTTTGACTGCCAGAGACCGGACGAGGCAGATAAGAGAAAAAGTGCAGAATCATGTTTTGGTGTTTAATTTGGCAGCCCATAGCTCATTTTAATTACTCGGAAATAATTATCTCTGGCACACAGCTGGGTTTGTCTTCGTGTAACTTGTGAGTCATTTTCATGCACTTGAATAAATCAAGCAGGTTGAAGGAAGGGCTGAAGCCACATGACACATTCAGTGGTAAAGTGCAGAGAGTGACAACTTGGGACCTGAAAAAGAGGACCTGGGACATTGTGTTTTTGTGTCCAAGGCAAAGGGCGCGAGCTATTGAAATTAGAAGTGAGTGAGTCCTGAGGCTACTTTAGGAGCTGAGCTGTCAGAACTGAGTGAGGGGAGTGATACTGAGGGATTATGGAAACGAGGTAGCCACCCAGGAAGACTCTGAAGGATGGCTGTCAAGAGCATGGATTTTGTGGTTGGACAGATAGAAATCTGAATCCTCATTCTATCACGTACTTTTTTTTTTTTTTAGTTATGTTGAAAGATATAATGACTTTGTCTAAGTGTGTTTCCTTGTATTATAAAATTAGAAATGTCTGGTGCCATATCATCTTCTCTCCATGGGGCTTCTCTCATAAATGCTCATTATCCTGCTGCTGCTCAGGGCTAAGGAGAGAATGGCCTGTGAGTCAGTTTCCCTAGCCATTGCCATGCAGACATTACTAATCAACCACGCATAGCTCTATCATCAAGCCTGACCTCAGAGTCCTCAAACAGCCTTGTTAGCACCTACCTCTAATCTCTGTGCATCGGCATGGTCGATGAAATAACGACTTCTGGTTTAAAATCTTCTTCCTCTTCGATGTTTGATATTCCCATCTGTAAAATGCATTTGAAAGGCAATCACTTTCAAGGCTTTCTAGTTTGATAACTCACTATTTAAAAAGATGGAGAAATGGATCATCAGAGGTTGGATGAGTTTAGCTCCCATGTTTTGCTTAATGCTCTGCAGATAATCACTCAGTTGGTAAAGCCGAGGCTGCTTACAAGAAGGAAGATGAGTAGTCCATGAGATCAGGAGTGAGGATCTGTGTTTTTACCTCCAGTCCCCCCAGCCCCTCTGGCTTGGTCCTTGTACAACATCCATAACCTAATATGCCAGCCCCCATTCAGACCCAAGTGGTCCTATTATGAGGACATGTTCTGAGTGAAGGTTCTCTTCAGAGGGAGGAGCTGCCTCAGTTTCAAAGTCTTCCTCTGCCTGGATCCTGCCTGTTCAGGATCACTGGCTTCCTTAACTGGCCTTAAAGTCTGTGACCTATAACTGGCCTGACCCTGACTTGTCATCAGTAAGCCTTGCATTGTTCTTAAAGGTCAGTTTAACTTTTCAAAGACACAGTTACTATGCCTTCATGGTAGCAAAATTAGAAAATATAGTTAAACCAAAGATGCAGTTCACTATTAAAATATATGTATTATCTAGGCTTCTGTGTATATGTGTATATTTAAGATAATGTTGTATGAACATATTTCCATGTTCTAAATATGTTCTACCCTGTTGAAAATGTCAGCATCCAGATTTGGTTTCTTCTGTTGCTTGTACTTTGCTTTTGTTCGATTCAACGGAACATTCCTTGAGCATCTGTTCTGTGTTGGTGCCCTGAGCCTGGTAGGGGTGGACAGACGTGAAAGAACTGAAGATGATACACGCTGACAAAGTCTACTAGAGAAGGATACATAATGTTACAGGAGCTGAGACTGCCGAGTGCTGAGCTGAAACTAGAAGGAAAGCGGATCGTTCAGAGAGGGAGTCAACCCTAGAACCAGTGAGGGTGCACAGGCCCATGAAGAGATGTGACTTGCTGAGATTAGGTTGTGCAGAGGGCATGGGGTGGGAAAGAGAAGCCAGCGTCTGGCCCACGACTGGCTCCTCTGTCTTGCAGTAGGCTGCCAATAAACATTTGATTAGCGAATCAATATTCCTAGGCCTGACATTGTCTCTTATCTCCTTCTGCATCTTGGCTTCAGTATTAAATTGGAGTAGGGTTGCAGGACCCAGCCAGGTCTAGGGACTCAGATTGAATGCCTGGCAAATGCTGTCAGTACCGTTCCTCAGCCTCACTGAGCCTCCACCGTGGTTCATATGGACCAGTTGACAGCCTCTGCTTGTATTTGCCTGCGGGGTTCTTGGATAGTTGGAGTGTGCTTTGCCCTTGGCCCCGAGAGCAGCCTTCAACCAGTGACTTACTGGAGTTAGTTTGTGAGTTTCTTGGCCTCTTCACCCCTCATGTGTATAACTTGGAGATACTCTGGCTCCAGAGGTTTCTGGAGACATTAAATTCCAATTACTCTATACAGTCACACGCCCTTCATCCTCTGGTTTTGTTTACCTATCCTGCTGTCTCTCCCCCTGACTGGTGTGTGCTAGGATTCTGTCCCAAATAAGCTCCTTGAACCTAAACCCCATTGCAAGGTCTTAGGAAGAGGTGGCCCTTAGTGATTCAGTGGCTAAGCCAGAGAGGACTGACTGGTCTTTCTGAAATCATGTCTTAAAATAACCTAACTAGCACCAAGTTCACAGTCTTGAAATATTTCCTTTCAGATTCCTTTTCTAATAGCTCAGCCTGAGCTAAACTAGTATGCATCCTTAGATGGAGTATTGCAAGAATAATCCTGTTTCCATGCTTCATAAGGTCACACAGATGCCATCAAAAGGTATTTGCTTGGATTTGAAGCAGTAGTAAAGCCTCTGTTGGCTTTATTATGGTGTTTTCCAAGCTTTCTTTGATTATGAAAAAGATTCCAGAAGTAAAAATATTCATGTGTAACTACATCTTGGCTGGTTGGCAAAGAGGAACTTGTATTTGATTTCCATAAAGGATGTAAGTTCCAGAAGAAGAAAATGGTTCAGCTTAAAAAAAGATTAAAAAATGAAATTTACATGGAAGACATAAATAATTTTAAGGTAGTTTATTTCTTATGTATTTTTCTTGCTTCAGGATGTAGATTTTTAATACCCAGGGCCCAAATGAGGAGAGGTTAAAACATGAGTGTTCATTTTGATCTGGGAAAGGACATGACTAAGCTTTGTAAAATCCTTAGTGTGTACATACTAGAGTTTACATATTCTCCTTTAATTCCCTTTAACACTCCCTCAGATAAATAGCAATCTTCCAATTTGTCAAATGGGTAAAGGAACCCAGAGAGAGCAAGTTTTGAAGCCTAATATGAAGCCCTAGTCTGTGTGATCCTGATTCTGAGGTCTGTGGTATGTCCACCTCATCTAAACAGTTTTCTTTTTTTTATACATAATTTTATTTGTTTATTTATCTTCGGCTGTGCTGGGTCTTCGTTGTTCCTCTGGCTATTCTCTACTTGCGATGCACGGGCTTCTCCTTGCAGTGGCGTCTCTTGCTGCAGAGCGTGGGCCCCAGGGCACGTAGGCTTGAGTCGTTGCAGCACATAGGCTCAGTAGTTGCGGTTTCTGGGATCTAAAGCGCAGGCTCAGTAGTTGCGGTGCAGGGGCTTAGTTGCTCAGCAGCATGTGGGATCTTCCCAGATGAGGGCTGAATGCATGTCTCCTGCATTGGCAGGTGGATTCTTTACCACCAAGCCACCAGGGAAGCCCTAAACAGTTATTCTAAAATGTGAATAATGTGTGTTTTAGATACATTGTCCTCACTGTTTGAATGGGGCACGCTTGGCATAGCAAAGAGACCAAGGTGGATGGACGAGTGCAACTTTCAGTTCGTTGCTCAGTCGCGTCTGACTGTTAGTGACCCCATGGACCGCAGCACGCCAGACTTCCCTGTCCATCACCAACTTCCAGAGCTTGCTCAATCTCAGTCTAGCCAGTCGGTGATGCCATCCAACCATATCATCCTCTGTTGTTCCCTTCTCCTCCTGCTTTCGATCTTTCCCAGCATCAGGGTCTTTTCCAAGGAGTCAGTTCTTTGCATTAGGTGGCAAAAGTACTGGAGCTTCAGCTTCAGCATCAGTCCTTCCAATGAATATTCAGGACTGATTTCCTTTAGGATTGACTGATTGGATCTTCTGGCAGTCCAACGGACTCTCAAGAGTCTTCTCCAACACCACAGTTCAAAAGCATCTATTTTTCAGTGTTCAGCTTTCTTTATAGTCCAACTCTCACATCCATACATGACAACTGGAAAAACCATAGTTTTGACTAGAAGGACCTTTGTCGGCAAAGTAATGTCTCCGCTTTTGAATATGCTGTCTAGGTTGGTCATACTTTTCTTCTAAGGAGCAAGTGTCTTTTAATTTCATGGCTGCAGCCACCATCTGCAGAGATTTTGGAGATCAAAAAAATAAAGTCTGTTATTGTTTCCATTGTTTCCTCATCTATTTGCCATGAAGTAATGGAACTGATGCCATGATCTTTGTTTTTTGAATGCTGAGTTTTAAGCCAGATTTTTCACTCTCCTCTTTCACTTTCATCTAGAGGTTCTTTAGTTCTTCTTCGCTTTCTGCCTCATGGGCTAAAGTAAGACATTTGGATTTTCTTCCAAGTGTAAAGAGGAACTCTTGAGCTTTTTCAGAAAGGGAGATGGCCTGATCTGATTTATTTTTTTTAAGATATATTAGTAAACTCTTAAGTATTGGATAGTTAGTGTTTTAATCTCTGTGTAGGCTGTACTGTCTTGGTTATAACTACTCAGTTCTGCTGCTGTGCCATGGAA
>SJYC01041469.1:0-23659 GCA_006408675.1 Madoqua kirkii | reverse complement strand
TTTTTCAGAAAGGAGATGGCCTGATCTGATTTATTTTTTTTAAGATATATTAGTAAACTCTTAAGTATTGGATAGTTAGTGTTTTAATCTCTGTGTAGGCTGTACTGTCTTGGTTATAACTACTCAGTTCTGCTGCTGTGCCATGGAAATAGCCATGAACAATACTTAAACAAATGGCTATGTTCCAAATTGTTTATACAACCAGGTGGCTGGCTCGGGTGTTAAAAGGTCAAGTTGGCTCCTGTGGGGAGATTGTAGGGAGAAAAGGATGGAAGTATGAGACTCATAAGGAAACTATGATAGTAAATCCTGGTATAGTTCGGAGGGGAGTGATGAGGGTTTGATGAAGGACTAGATGTGAGAGTTGAAGAAAAAGAGGAAATAAGAATGATTCTTGCTTTGGGAGGTTGGGCAACTGGGTGATGGGTGTCATTTCCTGTGATGGTGAACATTGATGGGAGTGTGAGCATGTCCTTTACTTCTAAATTCAAGTCCAAATCTGTTTAGCATGATATAGTTTGTTTTGTCTCAAATGAACAATGCTAACTTTGATGTGAATGAATTCTCAACAGAATCACATGACAGTGTGTTTAAACTGATTTTATGGGAGCTTCAAATATGAGAACCATCATATCATGCTTTGCATCAAATGTACTTTGGCAGGTGTGACAACCCCCTGTTGTCCCCCGCTCAGCTGCCAATGGGAAGCCCCTAGAGTGATGAGATGCCAGTAGTTCAGTGTTGTTTCCCTACAGGGAGTAACACTCTGCTGTATTTAAACAGATGCTCAGAATATATTAGTAAACATTGAGCTGTTAAATGTTTTATACCTTATTAAAGATCATGTGATGCTGATTTATGTATAATGGATCTGGGATTTACGTTATCTTTGACTTCTGGTATTATGAAGCTGGAGAAGACTCTTGAGAGTCCCTTGGACTGCAAGGAGATGAAACCTAAAATCCTACAGGAAATCAACCCTGAATATTTATTGGAAGGATGGATGCTGAAGCTCCAATACTTTGGCCACCTGATGTGAAGAGCCAACTTGCTGGAAAAGACTCTGATGCTAGGAAAGATTGAAGGCAGGAGGAGAAGGAAATGATAGAGGATGAGATGGTTGGATGGCGTCATTGACTCATTGGACATGAGTCTGAGCAAACACCAGGAGATAGTGAAGGACAGGGAAGCCTAGAATGCTGCAGTCCATGAGGTCGTGAAGATTTGGACGTGACTCAGTAACTGAACAACAACCACCACCAGGGTAAATGTAATTACAGCAGTTCAAGGTAAAATAAAAGTAAATAATTTTGATTACTTTTCTCTCTCCCAATGTGAATTTCTGTGTGAATTTGTTTGTGTGTGTGCATGTGTGCCTGCTGAGCTGACAACAATACTTCCAGTGGTCTACAGAAATCCTTAGGTAAAAGCTTGCATTCTGAGCTATGAAATTCCAAACCAGAAACAGTGTGGCTGGGAAACCTTTTCCTCCTGTTTAAAATACAAAAAATTGGCAACAAAGTATACATGCTTTAATAATTTCTGGATATCAAAACCCATATATGTATTTTTTAGTATCACAATAAAATTCTGTGAGTTTATAGTAAGCTTGTCTTGAGTAGCAAGTAATCCCTTCAGTTTCAAGATCTTCAGGAAGATAATTATGGCATCCAGTGTTATATAACTTCATACTCAGACCATTGCTGCAGTACTGATGACCTTTGAAAGATTTAGGGTCCCGAGGGCAAATTAAAATATGACAGAGAGCCTATGAGACAGAATATCTTAGATTTTATTGATAAGGAGACACCATAGAATTCAAGGAATTAATGCTCTGGTCCATTCCTGATGCAGAAAGAGAAGCATACTTAAGGATTTTCTAAGAAAACTTTCTCAGGTTCCTCTCCAGTGCTTGGTTTCTCCACCATCACGGTAATTGACAAGAACAAAAAGGACAGGAGGAAAAGTTCCTGGATCAGCTTTTTCAGGGAGCTTGTCCCACAGTTCTGTTGTTTGTTACTGCAAATGGCCCCTGACAGATTCCTCAGCACCACACATTGCACACTGCAAAGCCTGAAATGCCTAGATTTTGTATGCCATGGCAAATGGGAGGATGCATAGACTTTGCCTTCAGCTGTTAATTCTGTGGCTTATACCTTAACACAACATGCACTAAAGCTTCTGCTTCCCAGGACTGTAAGTGATCCTAAAACTCTACAAGTATGTTTACTTAACAGACCTATTCTAATATGATTGTTGTTGTTCAGTCATTAAGTTCTGTCTGACTCTCTGTGACCCCATGGACTGCAGCACGCCAGGCTTCCCTGTCCTACTTCACCAACTCCTGGGGCTCGCTCAAACTCATGTCCATCAAGTCAGTGATGCCATCCAACCATCTAATCCTCTGTTGTCCCCTTCTCCTCCAGCTTTCAATCTTTACCAGCATCAAGGTCTTTTCCAGTGAGTTGACTCTTTGCATCAGGTGGCCAAAGTATTGGAGCTTCAGCATCCATCCTTCCAATAAATATTCAGGGTTGGTCTCCTTTAGGATTGACTGACAGCAAAAAGAACAAAGAACAGACTTTCTGCAGCAAGCTAGAGCTTGGTGAGAGCTGCAGAAGTTTGTGAAATTTGAGTTATTAAACCTTTATATAAGTAATGAGACTGTTGTATGACGAATATTTTTCTACCTACGCATGTGAAGTTTAGTGAACTGCCTATTTGTAATCATTAGATATTTTAAAAACTGACAGCTCATGTGAGTAGGCTTAAATTGGTTGTATAATTTCTTTAAGACATGGACTACATTTTAAGCACATTTTGGTCCTGGTCACTTCTGTTAATCTCCCAGGTCATGTTACCTTTTCATTTTATCCTCCAACTAAAGACTTCCTTGAGATTTACCTATTAATGTTTTTCTTCTTGGTCCATCAAAAGAAGGACAAAATTGATCAGGTTGGTTAAGTTCATGTAAGTTAAATTTTTTTGCATGTGTGGTAAGAACTCTTAACATGAGATCTACCCTCAATAAATTTTTAAGTATACATTAGAGTCTTGATTCTAAGTATGATTATGGACAGCAGAGCTCTAGAACTTTCTCATCTTGCTTTGTTGTTCTTGTTCAGTCACTAAGTAGTGTTCGACTCTTTGTGACCCCATGAATTGCAGCATGCCTGACTTCCCTGTTCTTCACTATCTGCTGAAATTTGCTCAAACTCATGTCCTTTGAGTCAGTGATACTATCTAACCATTTCATCCTCTGCTGTTCTCTTCTTGTTTTGCTTCCATCTTTCCCAGCATCAGGTTTTTCCAAGGAGTTGGTTCTTTGCATCAGGTGGCCAAAGTTTTGGAGCTTCAGTATCAATCCTTCCAATAAATAGTCAGAGTTGATTTCCTTTAGGATGGACTGGTTTGATCTCCTTGAAGTCCAAGGGGACTCTCAAGCATTTCTCCAATACCACGGTTCAAACACATCAGCTCTTTGGTGCTCAGATTACTTTTTAGTCCAACTCTCACATCCATACATGACTACTGGTAAAACCATAGCTTTGACTAGATGGACTTTTGTTGGCAAAGTAATGTCTCTGCTTTTGAATATGCTGTCTAGTTTTGTCATAGCTTTTCTTCCAAGGAGTAAGCATCTTTTAATTTCATGGCTGTAGTCACCATCTGCAAAAAAAAAAAAAAAAAGTCACCCTACCCCCCCAAAAAAAAGTCTGTCACTGTTTCCATTGTTTCCTTGTCTATTTGCCATGAATTGATAGGACTGGATGCCATGATCTTCATTTTTTGAATGTTGAGTTTTAAGCCAGCTTTTTCTCCTCTTCACTTTTATCAAGAGGTTCTTTAGTTCTTCTTCACTTTTAGCCATAAGGGTGGTGTCATCTGTGTATTTGAGGTTATTGATATTTCTCCCTTGAATCTTGATTCTAGCTTGTGCTTCATCCAGCCCAGCATTTCTCATGATGTACTCTGTATATAAGTTAAATGAACAGAGTGACAATGTACAGCCTCGATATACTCGTTTCCCAATTTGGAATCAATCTGTTGTTCCAAGTCTGGTTCTGACTCTTGCTTCTTGACCTGCATATACATTTCTCAGGAGAAAGGTGAGGTAGTCTGGTATTCCTATCTCTTGAAGAGTTTTCCACTGTTTGTTGTGATCTACACAGTCAAAGGATTTAGCGTAGTCAGTAAAATAGAAGTAGATGTTTTTATGGTATTCTCTTGCTTTTTCAATGATCCAGTGGATATTGGCAATTTGATCTGTGGTTCTTCTGCCTTTCTAAATCTAGTTTAAACATCTGGAGGTTCACAGTTCATGGACTATTTTTAGCCTGGCTTTGAGAATGTTGAGCATTACTTTGCTAGCATGTGAGATGGGTGCAATTATGTGATAATTTGAGCATTCTTTGGCATTGTCTTTCTTTGGGATTGAAATGAAAAACTGACCTTTTCTGGTCCTGTGGCTACTGCTGAGTTTTCTCAATTTGCTGACATAGTGAGTGCAGCACTTAAAAAGCATCATCTTTTAGGATTTGAAATAGCTCAACTGGAATTCTATCAGCTCCACTAGCTTTGTTTGTAGTGATGCTTCCTAAGGCCCACTTGACTTCGCATTCCAGGATGTTTGGCTCTAGGTGAGTGATCACACCATCATGGTTATCTGGATCATGAAGATCTTTCTTGTATAGTTCTGTGTATTCTTGCCACCTCTTCTTAATATCTTCCGCTTCTGTTAGGTTCATACTGTATCTTGTCCTTTACTGATAGTCCATCTTTGCATGAAATGTTCCCTTGGTATCTCTAATTTTCCTCTGTTTCTTTGCACTGATCACTGAGGAAGGCTTTCTTATCTCTCCTTGCTATTCTTTGGAACTCTGCATTCAAATGGGTATATCTTTCCTTTTCTCCTTTGCCTTTTGCTTCTCTCCTTTTCTCAGCTCTCTGTAGTCCTCCTCAGACAACTGTTTTGCCTTCTTGCATTTCTTTTTCTTGGGGATGGCCTTGATCACTGCCTCTTGTACAGTGTCACAAATCTCTGTCCATCGGTCTTTGTAGAGCTTTTCAAAGCCTTTCATGGACATCCAGTTGCTTGTGCCTCTCTTTTACACTTTCGGTCAATCTTATTTCCCCTCCCCAGTTATTACTACCTCATCAGACAGATACTATGTTAAATAATTGCCAGGTTTTTTTTTTGTTTGTTTGTTTTGTTTTTTTTTTTGGTCAAATATCATAGAGATAAGGCTATTTGTACTGGGCAAGCTCTGAGTTTTTGGTCAAAGACAAGTGCCGTTAGTGAGGATTTACAAGGAGTTGGTAGATAAGTCAAAATACTGACAGTTTTCCAGGAATCAGGCTTTTAAGGAAACTTCACACCTGTTTTTCCTCTTTCAGCAGCTGCTTGGCTGCTGGTTTTCATGGTGGCCATAACTGTGACGCTGTTAGTTTTCAATGCTGAGATGAAAATGTAGGGCATGGCTGAAGGGCAAATTATGAAACCTCAAAGTTCACATTTCTTAAAAAACTGAGATTCAGCTACTTTTGGGGAGTATAAATTTACCTTGGATTTTTAACAGACTTTGGTTAATTTCTAGAGTCTGAAACTATTGGTTTTGATCATTTCCCCCACTGTTGTCATTACTTTTACCGAGGAGTAGAGTTTTTGAGGTCCTTCCTCAGCCATCCGAATTCTTTCTTACAAATTTGGTTGACCTGATTTGAGGATGAGGAGGGGAGAGCATTCTAGCAAAAGCAAGTGTACCAGCAAAGGACTGGTGATAGTGTGCTGGGAATTCTTTTTCGTATTCCATTTTGTCCGTGCTGGCCTTGGTGTTCTTTGAAGAACAAAGACCAGAAGCCTGGACACTTCCCCCCTCAGGCTTGCTTGCCAGCAGGATTCCCAGGTAGATTTCAACAACGAGGGACTTCCCTGGTGGTCTGGTGGCGAAGACTCCACGCTCCCAAAGCAGGGGCCCTGGGCTCAATCCCTGGTTGAGAAACTAGATCCCACATGCCACAACTAAGAGTTTACATGGGAAACTAAAAGATCCTGTGTACCACAAGCAAGACCTGGTGCAGCCAAATATATATATATAGGTTTCAACAACGAGAGGTGCTATGAGAGATCTGAAATAATACAGATGAGAAGGAGAAGCCCTTATTCTTCGGGCATTACTGTGTACTGCTTGTAAGTCTCATCAGACTACAGATGAGAGTTGGACCAGCAGATTTCAAATGCTGTCCTGAGAATCATTGATCCTTTGGCTGATACCACGGTGGGTGGTTTCTTATGATTCTTTCACTTCCTGATTTCTTAAATGTTAGCAGACATTTCCCTAATCTTTGCTCTCAAGTTTTTTCAGAGTTTGATTCTAATTCCTTGTGTTAAATACTTTTATGCTTCGCATATTTAGAATGACTTCTGTTTCCTCACAAAACATCGATGGATACATGTTTGAAGAAGCTTCATGAGTTAATGGAAATGAAAGAAAGCTAGTGTGGCTGGAGTTTGTGAATATGGGAAGAGAGTTGGCAGTTCTGATTTGAGGGATCAAAATCAAATTATATGTCATCCAGCTGATTTTATATGTGAGTGAAGTCTGGAAAAGAATCAAGCAAGTTTGAGGGCAAGAGTCCCATCTAAAGAGAACTCAGACTTTTTTCAAATGCAGCAAGAAATCAAAATTTTTATTTCAAATCAACTCTGTGTAAATATAAGGTATATGTTTTATTTTTAAGACAAGGTACTAGCCCAGATCCTGTTTCTGTCTGTCTTGTAGGTTGCCAGTTGGAACACTGCCAGGCAAGATATTTTAGTATGTTTTCTTTATTTAAAAAATTCCTACCATTTACTCCATCCAAGTCCTTTCAATTTCCCCATTTCTTTTATCTACCACCTCAGGCTCCAAAAGCAACCTAAAATACTAGAAGCTGAGAGAAGAGGTTGAATGTCTTAACAACATGGGATTTTAAGGAAAATGCCCTGTTGGCCTTGAATCAGTGAATGTTAGTTGCTCAGTTGTACCTGACTCTTTGCAACCCCATGGACTATAACCCATCAGGCTCCTTTGTTATGAAATTCTCCATGCAAGAAGAGTGGGTTGCCATTTCCTTCTCCTGGGTATCTTCCCAATCAGGGATTAAACCCAGGTCTCCCCCACATTGCTGACAGATTCTTTAGACTGAGCCACAGGGAGGCCACCTGTTGGTCTTTCTTTGAGGCATATTTAGAAACTAGTTTTTATTTTTATTTATTTTTTATTTCCAAATTATTTAGAATAAAATTTAATTTATTATTTTTTAATACTTTATTCTACTTTACAAAAAAAATAGAAACTAGTTTGAATATGTCCTTAACTATTCCAATTTTAAGAGGGGATTTTCAAGGATGCTTCAGAATAACCTGTGCCCTGGAGGTGATTTGTAATATACCTAATTCTTGCTCTGTATCTTTAGGTGTTAACATAGTAGGATTTTATTTTGGATGTGAAAATAAATGTGATTATTTCACAATGCTGCTTTTATTGCCAAAAATATTATGTTAAGTTTAACATCCTTAAATGGCTACTGAAATATTACAGCTGTTGGCAAGGGAAATTTTACGTGATTTAAAAGCCACATGGACATTTCTGGGGGGATACTGAAAGTGGTGGAAAAATAAAACACTTTAGAAAGAGCTGGATTTCTACATTGTTTTGGTCTGTCCTAGTTATGTAAGCGCTTGCAGCTTTCTTACTCTCTCTGAGCTCCTGTAAATGGGGATAAAGCGAAGGGAAAGAGGATTAATTATTTGATTAAAAATTTCTATGCCAGTTATTGCTTTAGACATACTCAGTCTACCCTCATGGAATTAATAGTCTAGCAGGGGAGACAGATGAGAAATAAGTGAATTGTATACAATTACTTTATTATAGTTGTGATACATGTTACAGAGAAAGCTATAGCATGCAATGAAAGCAAAAGTAATGAAGTGTGTCTGTGCATGGTAAGGACTAAAGAAGCATTTGTGTATGAAAGGTGAGAAAACTGTTTTTGGTATTAGATTTTGGAAAAGGTGTTGAAAGAACATAATGCCTTGAGTGCCAGATTTGACAAACCTAGACATCTTACTAAAAAGCAGCGACATCACTTTGCTGACAAAGTTCAATATAATCAGAGCTATGGTTTTTCCAGTAGTCATGTACAGATGTGAGAGTGGACCATAAAGAAGGCTGAGTGCTAAAGAATTGATGCTTTTGCGTTGTGGTGTTGGAGCAGACTCTTGATACCCCTTGGACAGCAAGGAGATCAAACCAGTCAAGCCTAAAGGAAATCAATCCTGGATATTCATTGGAAGGACTGATGCTGAAGCTGAAGTTCCAAAACTGGCCACCTGATGGGAAGAGTCAACTCACTGGAAAAGACCCTGATGCTGAGAAAGACTGAGGGCAGGAGAGGGTGACAGAGAATGAGATGGTTGGATGGCACCACTGTTTCAGTGAATATGAGTTTGAGAAAACTGTGGGAGATGGTGGAGGATGGGGTAGCCTGGCCAATGGGGTTGAAGTCAGATACAACTTAGCAACTGAACAAGAACAATCAGATTTGAAGGGGATTATTATTACTTAGAGTGCTGTATTGATGCACCCTGTTGGGTGCAGAGTTCATGCTAAGTAATGACTTGGATATGAGAGACCATGTCCAGGATCTAATGCCTGATGATCTGAGGCAGAGCTGACATAATAATAATAGAAAGAAAGTGCACAATAACCATAACACATCTGAATCATCCCGAGACCGTCCCCTCCCCAACCCTGGTCCTTGGAAAAATTGTCTTCTTGAAACCAGTCCCTGGTGCCAAAAACTTTGGGGACCACTGGCTTAATCCATGTGGTGTACAGATCCTGAGCCCAGGAGCGGTGGTCAGGCCTCGGGAGAGAACGGAAACAGGTACCAGAATGGCATCAACAACTGAAGCAAGTATTTCTCTTTTCTCTCTGCATACGTGCATACTAGGTCACTTCAGTCATGTCTGACTCTTTGCAGTCCTATGGACTGTAGCCCGCCAGGCTCCTCTGATCATGGGATTCTCCAGGCAAGAATACTGGAGTGGGTTGCCATGCCCTCTTCCAGGGGATCTTCCCAACCCAAGGATCGAACTGGCATCTCTTATGTCTCCTGCATTGTCGGATGGATTCTTTACCACTAGCATGACCAGGGAAGCTCCTTTCTCTTGCACGCTCTCCCATCTCTGCTTCATTTTACTCTCTTAGCAAGGGTCCTCCCCTGTTTCTCTGTTTCCAGGTTATAGGAGGTTCCAGGCAAATGCAGACATTAACTCCATCATCTCTCCTAGGAGGGATAGTCTGGCCAATTCTGCTTTGATCGCGTACTTAGCCAAATTTAATCCTTAATGGTCAAGAGAGTGAGATCCTTGGTGCCAGAGGGCTCCTGCCATCTAGAGAGTAACTTCTGGGGATTGTGTATCTGTCTAGTGAGAATAAACACAGTGCATCCTTTATCAGGAATGTTGTGATAATTAGATGAAATAACTGACAGTGCCTAGCACGGAGTAAGCATCAGTACATGTGAGCTGATTATTACTGTTGTTGCTGTTAGACATGTTCTTTCAGTCCTTATAAGAGATGTTTTTGTGCACATGTGCTAAGTCGCTTCAGTCATGTCCCACTCTGCAAACCCATGTACTGTAGCCTGCCAGTCTCCTCTGTCCCTGGAATTCTCCAGTCAAGGATACTGGAGTGCATTGCCATGCCCTCCTCCAGGGAATCTTCCCAGCCCAGGGATGGAACCCACATCTCCTGCATTGCAGGTGTATTCTTTACTGCTGAGACATCAGGGAAGCCCAAGGGATGGCTTTGCTCAGAATCAGTGGACCCATCGCAGGAAGTTTAGACACAGAAGGCTTATTTTGTAAACAACTGTTAAGCAAGTTTGGGACTATGAGGAGCCTGAATGCATTCCCATTAACAGGGTATCCGTCTTAGAAACATGGCTCATGTAATTAAATTTGTTATACTCCCTTCTTTATAATTCTTTTGAAGCAAACCAGATGGGAAGAAGGCAAATATGAAAGCTTATCATTACCAGGGATAAAACAAAATATTCAAGGTAGCTATTTAGATGTTTCTCAACTCCTAATGAAAAAATAGGCATTAATAGTAATATTAATATAATTATTGGTACCTGTTGAAGTTTACAGTTATTAAAACAGTAATAAAAAGAAACTTTCAAAGCTGTTACATAATTTTCCTAATTTTAGTAGGCATTTTCCTCTTTGAATGATGAAGGGATGCCCTTTAAATTGTCACATGAATAAAGTTAATGCAAATGAACATTTTTAGGTCAGTACACACTGGGTAAAAATGTTTTTCTTTTTTTTTCTTTCTTTTTCCCGTTTTCTTAAGTTTTTGGCTAATCGAAAAAAGTTCTTGAGTTATAAAGTCTGCTTACTGTGGTAAAAAATACCGGTGATATTTCCAAATTAAATAATTAAAAATAGGTAAAAATGAATAATTCCTGATGGTCCAGTGGTTAAGACTTTGCCTTCCAATGCAGGGGGTGTCAGTTCGATCCCTGGTTGGGGAGCTAAGATCCCACATGGCTTGAAACCAAGAAACCAAATATATAAAGCAGAAGCAATATTGTTGCAAATTCAGTAAAGACTAAAAATGGTCCACATCAAAGAAATCTTCAAAAAAAAAAAAACTTAAAAAAATGATCTTTTGGCAGTTAGGTGAAAGTAGTTTTTTCTTCATAGTGGTAAAATAGTTGTGATTCAGGTCAATGCCAGCCTGTGCTGAGCCAGGCTTGTGCTCACCTCAGGGCCCTTGCTCTGGCTGTGCCTCTGCCCGCAGCCCTCTTGATAGATATTTGCACAGCTCCGCTCTCCCCTCCCTGGTGTCTTTGCTCAGATGTCACCTCCTCAGTGAACACCTGCTGTGCCCATTCTGTTAAAAACTGTTCTGCCATCCTAGCATTTCTCAACTTCTTTAAATTGCTGGCTGTTTTCTAAAGAACTTACTACCTTCTAACATGTTACATCCTTTGCTTATTTATGACTATTCTGTTCTTACACTGTTTTCATTTGCTTTCCCTGATGTATCTCCAGTGTCTCAGACCATAGCAGGTGCAGAATAGACCTTGAATAAATACTGAATGCAGAAAATATATAACTTACATATAAATATTATAGATGCATGTATAAGTTAGTAGAGCTAGAATATTTCAGTTTACTTTTTTTTAGAAACTTTGATCCATGCATCTCTCCATCTACCCATCCATCCATCTGTGAATATTTCCTGAGCACTTAATACTTTCCCCTGGAGCTTTATTTTCCTTTGGGATCAGAGATATTAAATGTGAAGCACTAGACATTATGGGAGAAGATAGCAGAGGTGATCATAAACTTAGGCTTCCTTTTTTAAAAGTTAATTTTTATTGGACTATAGTTGCTTTACATACAGTATTGCTAGTTTCTGCTGTAAGTAAAGTGCATCAGCTCTCCATATACATATGCCCCCTTGTTTTTATATTTCCTTCCCATGCAGGTCACCACTGAGCACCAAGTTTCCTGTGCTGCACCATATGTTCTCATTAGTTATCTATTTTATACAAGGTGTCGATAGTGTATATGTGTCAGTCCCAATCTCCCAATCCATCCCATTCACCCTTCAATTTAGGCTTTCTTGAGTAGGGAGGGCCGAGTGATGGTTATGATTTATCCCAGCAGATGGGTAGAGTGTATGAGGGGTTTGGAGCAGACAGACCAGCTGAGCCAGGCAAGTCAGGCAAGAATCAGTATTTGCACAAGAAGAGGAGAGATGGGAATGCTTTCAAGGAAGAGGAAGTTGAATGTTGCAGACTGTAGAGTAGGAATTTGGAGAACAGTGAGAGAAACTGAGGTCAAGTCTTGAAGTTTCTGAGACCCATTGCTGTTTTTCAGTTTGTCCTGACTATCAGAAATTTTAAGCAGAACAGAATCAGTTCACCTCAGTTCAGTTCAGTTGCTCAGTTGTATCCAGCTCTTTGCAACCCCATGGCCAGGCTTCCCTGTTTATCACCAACTCCTGGAGCATGCTCAGACTCATGTCCATCTATTTGGCGATGTCATTCAACCATTTCATCCTCTGTCATCCCTTTCTCCTCCCACCTTCAGTCTTACCCAGCATCTGGGTCTTTTCAAATGAGTCAGTTCTTTGTATCAGGGGCCAAAGTATTAAAGTTTCAGCTTCAGCATCAGTCCTTCCAGTGAATATTCAGGACTGATTTTCTTTAGGATGGACTGGTTGGATCTCCTTGCAGTCCAAGGGACTCTCAAGAGTCTTCTCCAACACCACAGTTCAAAAGCATCAATTCTTCATTGCTCAAATTTCTTTATAGTCCAACTCTCATACCCATACATGACTACTGGAAAAACCATATCTTTGACTAGAAGGACCTTTGTTAGCAAAGTAATGTCTCTGCTTTTGAATATGCTATCTAAGTTGGTCATAGCTTTTCTTCCAAGGAGCAAGCATCTTTTAACTTCATGACTGCAGTCACCATCTGCAGTGATTTTGGAGCCCCCCAAATAAAGTCTGCCACTGTTTGTATTGTTTCCCCATCTATTTGCCATGAATTGATGGGATTGAATGTCATGATTTTAGTTTTCTTAATGTTGAGTTTTAAGCCAACTTTTTCACTCTCCTCTTTCACTTTCATCAAGAGGCTTTTTAGTTCCTCTTCACTTTCTGCTTTAAGAGAGGTATCATCTGTGTTTCTGAGGTTATTGATATTTTTCCTGGCAATCTTGATTCCAACTTGTGCTTCATCCAGCTCAAAATTTCACATGATGTACCCTGTATATAGATTAAATAAGCAGGGTGACAATATACAGCTTTGACATAGTCCTTTCTTAATTTGGAACCAGTCTGTTGTTCGATATACAGTTCTAACTGTTGCTTCTTGACCTGCATACAGATTTCTCAGTAGAGAATGATGCTCTATAATTCCACAAAAGACAACCACTTTGTCTCATCCTTCAACCACCAACACCAAATATAATGCCTTGGGGTAACTACTGTCAAATATGGCCTATCAAGCTGTCACCTGAATTCCATTTTAGTTTGTAGTTGCTCAGGCTTCCCACATGGCTCAGTGATAAAGAATCTGCCTGCCAATGCAGGAGATGCAGGAGTCAAGGGTTTGATTCCTGTTTTGGGAAGAGCCCCCCCGACCCCCGCCCCGCAAAAGAGTAATTGGCAACCCACTTCAGTATTCTTGCCTGAGAAATTCCATGGACAGAAGAGCCTGGCGGGCTATAGTCCATGGGGTCCCAAAGAGTCAGGCACAACTTTGCGACTGAGCAACAGCAGTGTATTTGCTCTCTTCACCTGCCCAGAATCCATTTCCTGCTCCTTGATGATGAAACCTAGAGTTTCTTTGGGAAACCCTTTTCATCCCTGTGTTTGGTCCTTGACTTTCAGGTGGCCTCTACTCTGGATGCCAGAGGTAGAAGCTGTGAGCCTGCCATCTGAGAGGACTGAATCTCTGGTGATAGTGCTTCATCCGGGATGTGAGCACAGGACACAGCGTCATTTCACCCTACTCTCACCCTGTAATTCTTTCATGATGGGCAGTGTTGTTTAATTCAGGTGTTACTGGGAGGAAAAGCTCATTTCTTGCTGGATTTGAACCTTGGACACGTTGGCAGTTTTCAGCTATTGGCAGTCGTCTCAGTACCACGTGGAGCCTGAGAGTTAAGCCAAGATGGAGAGCAGTCACAGGACAGGAACCGGAACTGTGGTTTGAGGACATTGTCTGGCACTTGAGCCAAGGTTTGTATAGAGCCAGAAGGGACTTTCCTTGTGGTCTAGTGGCTGAGACTCCAAGATTTCAATGCATGGGGCCCAGGCTTGATGCCTGGTTGGGGAACTAGATCCCACATGCTGCAACTAAGACCCAGCACAGTCAAAGGAAGAAAGAAATGCTTTACCATTCCTTGGAAAAAATAAAAAGGCTTGCATAAAGAGAAAAAACCTACAACTTTCAGAAATGTCAGTTATTTTCCTGGTTTCATTTTTGGTTTTGCTTGAGCAGCTTGAGTTGCATCTTTTTTGTCTTGGCAAAGCTAAGCATCCTGACACATATGGCCAGAGACTGGTCTCACGTAGGCTCCCATTTGCTTAAATGGGGTGTTGACACTGCTTAATAACCATTATCAACACTTGAAGTGAGCTATTTCAATATGGTGACTTGAGTTCCCTTTTGTTCTATACAATTCACCATTGCTAATGTAAGGAAATATTTCCTCCCTTATCCATTGTCCATTACTCTGCAGTGTGCTGCGCTTAGTTGCTCAGTTGTGTCTGACTCTTTGTGACCCCATGGGCTATATAGCCTGTCAGGCTCCTCTGTCCATGGGGATTCTCCAGGCAAGAATACTGGAGTAGGTTGCCATGCCCTCCTCCAGGGGATATTATCAACTCAGAAGTCGAACCCAGGTCTCCCACATTGCAGGCGGTTTCTTTACTGTCTGAGCCGCTAGGGAAGCCTGCTCATTACTCTAACACATACAAAATTCTTTGAATTTTCACCTGCTGCATATTTGCTAATATCTGAGATGATTATTTGAGAAAACTCCCAATGACATCAGTAATTCTTTTCTTTTTCCTTGAACGGTAGGGAGAATGACATATTGATGAACTCTGACAGTCCTGCGCTGAGCCCCAACTTTAAACTTGGGTAATATCCCATTTAGATGCATGCCATACTTTAAAGAGGAACTTGCAGCATTCCCCAAGCTATGAGTCTTTTGTAAACCACTGTTTACAAAACAATATTTTTTCATCCATAGTGGAAAGGTTTCATTTTCTAAGAAGCCTTTATTGGTTGGATATTGGTCAATTTTAAGTCAGTCTTTTTTTTTCCAGAGAAGTTCAGCTCAGTTCAGTCACTCAGTCGTGTCCGACTCTTTGCGACCCCATGAATTGCAGCAGGCCGGGCCTCCCTGTCCATCACCATCTCTTGGAGTTCACTCAGACTCACGTCCATTGAGTCCGTGATGCCATCCAGCCATCTCATCCTCGGTCGTCCCCTTCTCCTCCTGCCCCCAATCCCTCCCAGCATCAGAGTCTTTTCCAATGAGTCAACTCTTTGCATGAGGTGGCCAAAGCACTGGAGTTTCAGCTTTAGCATCATTCCTTCCAAAGAAATTCCAGGGTTGATCTCCTTCAGAATGGACTGGTTGGATCTCCTTGCAGTCCAAGGGACTCTCAAGAGTCTTCTCCAATACCACAGTTCAAAAGCATCACTTCTTCAGTGCTCAGCCTTCTTCACAGTCCAACTCTCACATCCATACATGACAACTGGAAAAACCATAGCCTTGACTAGATGGACTTAGTCGGCAAAGTAATGTCTCTGCTTTTGGATATACTATCTAGGTTGGTCATAACTTTTCTTCCAAGGAGTAAGCGTCTTTTAATTACATGGCTGCAGTCACCATCTGCAGTGATTTTGGAAGTTAGTGGTAGGTAATTTTGAGTTTTATTCTTTGTGAACATGAGTACAGTTAACTTTATTGCTAGTTACTTTTTTGTAAAAATGTAACTGTAACTTACACGCATCATTGTTTTCTTCATTCACGTATTTATCCATTGAACAAAAGCTTGTTGAACACCCAGTCTCTGCCTTTGGTATTAGGGATACAGAGAAAATAGATAATGATCTTTATTTTTAAGGAATGCATAGGGATGGAATTCCTAGTGCTTCTTTTAATGTTAGAGAATGAAATTCCAAGGAGATTCTTTGTGTTTTTAAACTTATTTTTAATTGGAGGATAATTGCTTTACAATATTGTGTTGGCTTCTGCTATACAACAGTGTGAATCAGCCATAAGTATACGTATACCCCCTCCCTCTTGAACTTACCCCTTACCCTATCCCATCCCTCTAGGTTGTCACAGAGTACATCACTGAACTCCCTGCGTGAAACAGCAACTTTCCATTAGCTGTCTGTTTTGCGTGTGGTGATGTATATGTTTCAATGGTACTCTCTCAATTCATCCTATCCTCTCCTTCCCCTACTGTGTTCAAAGTCTCTTTCTATGTTTGCATCTCTATTCCTGCCCTGCAAATAGGTTCATCAATACCATTTTTCTAGATTCCATATATATGTGTTAATATATGATGTTTGTTTATCTCTTTCTGACTTCACTTTGTGTAACAGGCTTTTTTGAATTGTGGCTACTGTGTAAAGAATGTCCTTATGATAGATGGTGGATAATAATAGTGGTCCTCAAACTTTCAGTTTTAGGTACTCCCCCCCCATCCCCCTTGGAGATGGTAAAGAGCCTGCCTACAATGCAGGAGACCTGGGTTTGATCCCTGGGTCGGAAAGATCTTCTGGAGGAGGAAATGGCAACCCACTCCAGGATTGTTGCCTGAAGAATTTTGTAGACAGAGGAGCCTGGTGGGCTATAGCCCATAGGGTCGCAAAGAGTCTGACACAACTGAGCGACTTTCACTCATTTATCCTTAAAGAGGCTGAGGTGGAGCCTGGAATATACATTTTCCATTTCCGTTACAGCTGGTCAGCGTCTCACACTTTAAAATTTGTATGTTTATAAGATCATAGCTATACTGAAGAAAGGAACTTGTGAGGGAGAGTTATGAAGGTTTGAGAACAGAGGAGAGATAAGGGCAAAACCTCTAGAATCTGAGACCATGGGTAATATGATCCTGGTTTATAAGTTCAGCTTCACCTTTCACTGCACTCCTGAACAACACACTACTTTAAATAAAGTACCTGCTAAGAACATTTCAGTATTTTGGCTTTGAGTCTCCTTTTCTTTGCTCTTCCCAACCATGGAATGCCCTTTGCCCTGATCTTCTCCCAGCGTGTCTCATTTTTGCCAATCACCAAGAATCTGTCTAGCTTCAGTGCTCCTTAAATGTTAGTCGGCATACATATCACCCAGCAATATTGTTAAAAATAAATTCTGACTTAGTCTGGGGCAGGGCTGGAAGTCCTGTACGTCTAACAAGCTCCCAGATGATGGGGATGCTGCCAGACCATGAGCCACACTTGGAGTAGCAAGCTTCCACTCTGTAGTAAATTCTCCCTTCTCACATTCTCTCCTGTCCTGGTAAATGTCCATTTTAATGCCTATTTCCTAGTATTCATGATTTTTCCACATGTATACTTCTTTAAGGAAATTACTACTTTTTACATACTAAATGCTAAGCATTTCACATTTATGAAAGAATAGTCTCAAGTCTCTCACATCCTGTTGAGATGGTATTATTTTATACATATTAGGAAATAGATTCTGGGAGATTAAGGGATTTTTTAAAACCTAATCCTTTAAAAATTTTTATAAATTATGATCTGAATTTCCCATGTCTTTAACTCTCAAGGGTTTATACATGATGGGAGTTCAGTAGACTCTTTGTATGAGTTGGTAAATAATGAGCCCTCCAAATAATGATTTTAAGTATGTGTCTTGAGTTGGAAAATACAATATCATAATGAGTGAAAAAATTAGGATATCAAATGATCAGTAAGTCCATCCTAATGGTGTAAAAATGTACTTGTATGCACAGGACAAAAGAGTGTGAAAGAAAATAAACCAACACCAGGTACAATTATTATTTTGGGAGTGGTAGAGCTGTTTGTCGGAGAAGGCAACGGCACCTCACTCCAGTACTCTTGCCTGGAAAATCCCACGGACGGAGGAGCCTGCTAGGTTGCAGTCCATGGGGTCGCTAAGAGTCGGCACGACTGAGTGACTTCACTTTCACTTTGCACTTCCATGCACTGGAGAAGGAAATGGCAACCCACTCCAGTATTCTTGCCTGGAGAATCCCAGAGACAGTGAGTCCTTGTCTATGGGATCGCACAGAGTCGGACACGACTGAAGCGGCTTAGCAGCAGCAGCAACAGAGCTGTTTGTATAGCACTTCAGCTCTTTATGCTTGGCTGTGATTTCTACATATGTTTTTCAGTGACCAGATTTTACTCTTACAACCAGAAAACCCAATACATACAATACAGTATAAAGAGTCGATTGCTAAGAGGGGAGACTTGTCCAGTAATGAACAGAGACAGCGCTGTCAGGAGGATGGATATTTGGCATATTCTGGGCCAGTGGTGCTGGCTTATAGGTGTGGATCATCTTGAAGGAGGCAAGCTCACTTTCTGTTGTAAGCTCATTTCTAGTTTTTGTCTTCAAACTTAAGAATAGTATTTATTACATTAAAAATTTTTTATTCGAATGGACTGGATAATATTGCATTAGTTTCAGGTGGACAGCATAGTATTTCAGTTAAACATATATTCATTCTTTTTGGGATTCTTTGTCCAGATAGGTTATTACAGAATACTGTGTAGAGTTCCCTGTGCTCTACAGTAGGTCCTTGTTGGTTATCTATTTTGTATATAGTATCATATGTTAATCCATTCTCCGGGGAATCGTCCCAACCCAGGGATTGAACCCAAGTGTCCTGCATTGCAGGCGGATTCTTTACCAGCTGAGCCACAAGGGAAGCCCAAATATACAGAATTGGGTAGCCTATTCCTTCTCCAGCAGATCTTTCGGACCCAAGAATTGAACTGGTATCTTCCTGCACTGCAAAGAAAGTTAAGTTGCTCAGCTGTGTCTGACTCTGCGACCCCATGGACTGTTGCCTACCAGGATCCTCCATCCATGGGATTTTTCCAGGCAAGAGTACTGGAGAGGGTAGCCATTTCCTTCTCCAGGGGATCTTCATGACCCGGGGATTGGACCCGGGTCTCTCGCATTGTAGGCAGATGCTTCACTGTCTGAGCCACACTGCAGGTGGATTCTTTACCAACTGAGCTATCAGGGAAGCTCTCTGTGAATCCCAAGCTCCTAATTTATTCCCTTCCCCTCTGTATTTCCACTTTGGTAACCTAAAGGGCTCTGGAGATTTTTGAAGTGGCAGCTCTGGGACAAGACTCTGGAATCTGTATTTTAACTGGATGTTGTGTGGATCACCTTTTTGAGTTAACACTTTTATGAAAAGAAAGACTAGGGGGCTGAGAGAAGGTTCTAATCTTGTTTTTCTTTCTTTTTTTTTTTAAATACTAAAACACCATCTTTGGGGAAAATATATGAGCTTGTTCAATTTGTTTCCCCACCTATAATAATGCCTCCCCAAGTTGACTGTCTGGTTCAGGTCAAACAAAAATATTGTACAAAATGTACATAATGCACTCTATACATAAGATGTTTTTAACACCTCAAGACTAACAATGAGGGTAAATAGAGAAAAATATGGTATTAATAATCGTACCATATACTTAGGTGACATGCCTCCAGGTTTTTCTTTTGTTGTTTGCTTTTATGAAATCATACTGCTCCTATAAAAACTGTGACAGCACAGAGAAGTCTGATTTCCATAGAGAACTGATTCGTTTTTAAAAACTGTATTTATTTATTTTTGGCTGTGCCGGGTCTTTGCTGCTGCACGGATTTTTCTCAAACTGTGGTGCGTGGGGCCTCCCCTCTAGCTGTGGTGCGTGGGCTTCTCATTGCTGTGGCTTCTCTGGTTGTGGAGCATGGGCTCCAGGGCATGCAGGCTTCAGTAGTTGGGGCATGTGGGCTCAGTAGTTGCAACTCCCAGGCTCTACAGGCTCATTACTTGTGGTAGCCAGGCTTAGCTGGTCTGAGGCACGTGGGATCTTCCCAGATCAGGGGTCAAACCCATGTCTCCTGCATTGGCAGGTGGATTCTTTATCAATGAGCACCAGGAAAGCCCCAAGAATTGACCCCTTTTATCCCAGGGTATCAAAGCTTTTGGGGAAAGGAACAGTGTTCATACATAGGCTCCAAATACACTGAGTCAGAGTCAATGGAAGATTGATCACGGAGATAAGGAAGGAAGGAAGAAAGCCCAAAGCCACACTGAACGAATACATTGCTTCAAGTTTCGCTAACTCTCTACCAAGATTCAGCACAGGATTTGTACATGGTAGGAGCTGAATGCATTCACACTGATCAGTTGATAAATAATGAACCTTCTCTGATACCTAATTCCCTGCCTCTCTTCCACTTTCTCTGAGCTTCCACCTCACTGAAATTCCTTCCGAGTCCTAGATACTCCCTAAGTATTCCAGCTTCAGCACTTTGGCCCATTCTGTAAGCTTTCCCTGGAATCCTGTTCTCTTCGATTCTCTGCCCAGGAGATACCTATGTATCCTGCACCCAAGGTCACTTCCTCAGTGGGGGACTTTCCCTGCCCTAACATGGGATCTTTTGTTACATAATGTTACATCAGTCACATAGTATAAGTCTTCACTAGAGCACCATCAGGATGCTGACTCTTCAGAGTTGATTTCTCATGCAACTACGTTCAAACAAGTTCAATTCTGAGAGTGTGTTCTTAAGTCCAATTTATCTGTAAGTCCAACAAAGTTAGCTTAGCTACTCAACTAACACAATGGTCTATGTAGTACTGTTTATTGTTGCTGTTCAGTCGCTCAGTTGTGTCTGACTGTTTGCGACCCCATGGACTACAGCATGCAAGACTTCTCTGTCCTTCACTGCCTCCCAGAGTTTGCTCAAACTCATGTCCGTTCTGTAATAAGTTTCTAATACTTTTCATGCAAATAATACATACATAAAAAACACACACAAAAGTAAAGAAAACATTTTTAATCTGACAATATAATACCTTGAAAAATACTGTAGTATTGTACAACAGCTAGCACACAGGGGTGTGTTAAGTCTGCAACATGAGGGTTCGTATGTAGGGGACTTCCTGTACAGTCTCCATAACAGCATATACAGATCCATAATGGCAGACACTGAGCTTCCCTCATAGACTGCAATATCATCAAAAGCACAGAGCACAGCAAACAATAGAAGCTCAATAATTATTTTTTTTGTGTACGCTGCTTTCTTTCTTCTAAATGCCCAGAAAGTAAGATCCTTAGAAGCTATTGACAAGGACAGCCAAGAGCATTAGTACTTGAAAATTGCCACTTGTTCCATATTCCTAAAGGGCATGTGATATCCATTGTTCTGTGCTTTTGTTACCACACAATCACTCTCTCTCTTTTTTTTTTTTGAATCAGAAAAGAGGAGATTTATGTTTATGTCGGTTGTAAACATTTGGGCAGGCTCCACAGAGTTGCTGAATAGATAGATATCGTTGCAAGTAAGTCTTGCCTTTCACCATAATTTCAGAAAGGACCAGAGCTAGCATTTCACTTAAGACAGAGTGACTCACCTCAGATGGTGAACTCAGTAACTTACCCATGAATATACGCAGTTTGGGGCTTTGAACTCAAAATGGCTTGACTGAAAATAGTATTTAGAGAGATTATCAACTTGTTCCATATTCCTAAAGGGCATGTGATATCCATTGTTCTGTGCTTTTGTTACCAATCACTCTCTCTTTTTTTTTTTTTGGAATCAGAAAAGAGGAGATTTATGTTTATGTTGGTTGTAAACATTTGGGCAGGCTTCACAGAGTTGCTGAATAGATAGATATCCTTGCAAGTAAGTCTTGCCTTTCACCATAATTTCAGAAGGGACCAGAGCTAGCATTTCACTTAAGACAGAGTGACTCACCTCAGATCGTGAACTCAGTAACTTACCTATGAATATACGCAGTTTGGGGCTTTGAACTCAAAATGGCTTGACTGAAAATAGTATTTAGAGAGATTATCGCTTTTTGGATCTGGGAATCAAAGCCAGTATTTGTTCTTTTTTATGTCATTTGCTACTTCTTCCAAAACTTGGGCCTTTTATTTTGGGGAGTGGCAGACATGGGATCACTCATCTATCTCTCCATCCATCCATTCATCTACTGATCCACCGTCTGTCCACCTACCTATCCATCTATCCATCCATCCATCCATGGGTTAGATAGATGCAGAGTCACCTACAGGGCTTACATATTGAAACTCTTGAGAAGAAGCATTAGGTTTGTTTCAAAATTTCTTATGGCATCAAATTTGTGTAACTTCCAAAACTTGGGCCTTTTATTTTGGGGAGTGGCAGACATGGGATCACTCATCTATCTCTCCATCCATCCATTCATCTACTGATCCACCGTCTGTCCACCTACCTATCCATCTATCCATCCATCCATCCATGGGTTAGATAGATGCAGAGTCACCTACAGGGCTTACATATTGAAACTCTTGAGAAGAAGCATTAGGTTTGTTTCAAAATTTCTTATGGCATCAAATTTGTGTAAGTCTAGTCAGTGGTAGAAAGGGTGGTTAGACAGGAAGAGAAAGAGCAGGAGTGCTGTAAGATTCAAAGGGAGACTTTTAACATTGTGCTGAACTTAGAATGTATGGGTTTAATGTATACTTAAAATTGCCCAGCATTGTCTTGTCTTGTCTTATATTGATTTGCTTTCTGGCTTGTTATTCATTCATCTTAGTGGTTAACTGCTCAGACTCTGGTGCTTGACTACCTAGGTTAGGGTGAACTGAGTCCCAGCATAGTGGATCCATGTAACTGGTCAAGGCATTTAATAATTCTGTGTTAAAGTTTGCATATCTGCAAAATGACAATGAAAAGAAATCTTTTGTTGTGAGGATAAAATGAGATAATGGATGTAAAGTACTTAAGCATAGAGACTGACACATAATGAATTCTACGTAGACATTGGTGTTTATTACTCTTCAAGAGTTTTCATGACCACTATCATCACTGGCTGGGGCTTCCTAGATGGCTCAGTGGTAAAGAATCCACCTGCCAATGCAAGGAGATGCAAGTTCAATCCCTGGCTTGGGAAGGTCCCCTGGAGAAAGGAATGACAACCCACTCTAGTATTCTTGCTTGGGAAATTGCACAGACAGAGGAGCCTGGGAGGCTACAGTCCATGGGGTCTCAAAGAGTCAGACATGACTGAGCACAGACGTACACACACACACACACACATACACTTCTACACATGTGCCAGACACTGTGTCAATAATCAAGAATAAAATACAGTCTCTATATTTGTAGGATTTCCAGTCTAATGACAAGAGGGAAAACTCCCTAAATGATCATCGAATATTATGCTAATCTCTAGTAGAGACAAATGGGACAAAATGTGCTGTCACCTCTGAGGATTTGATTTTTGAGATTTGATTGTATATCAAATGGAATAAAAGGTGTGGGGTGGATGTTTTAGACAAAGAGAATTAGAGCTCTCAAATGTTGGATGTGCCTGGCTCACAGGTATATGGGCCATGAGACTGAGCAGGTGGGATGGGTGCATGCTCAGTCATGTCTGACTCTTGGTGATCCCATGAACTGTAGCCTGTCAGGCTCCCCTGTCCATGGGATTTCCCAGCAAGGATACCGGAGTGGGTTGTCATGTCCTCCTCCAGGGGATCTCCCAACCCAGGGATCAAACCTGTGTCTCCTGCATTGGCAGGTGGGTTCTTTACCACCGAGCCATCTGGGAAGCCCAGGTGGGATGTGGGGCTCTTCAAGACTCCTACCCTGTGGAGCTGATTGTGAAGGGCCCTGCGTGTACGGCTGAGTGTTACCACGAGTGGTTCTAGGTGCTTCTGCTATGCAGGGCTAACAGTTTCAACATTAGATCCTGAATGGATCTCAGGGTATGTTTGGCTCATAGTTTGGAAGGCCTTGCCTGAACTTGGAGTTTGGAAGGAGCATTGCATTTATTTCAGAGGATTTTTTTTT
>SJYC01041467.1:0-57425 GCA_006408675.1 Madoqua kirkii | reverse complement strand
TGTGTGTGTGTGTGTGTGTGTGTGTGGTCTTTAGGATTCTCTCTGTGTAGTATCATGTGCTCTGCTATACTGCCAGTTTTATTTCTTCTTTCACATTTTTGATGTCTTTTCTCTTGCCTGATTGTTGTGGCTTGGACTTCAAAATGCTGGGTGCTTTTCTTCCCTACACTTACTGAGAAAATTTTGCAATTTTTATCTTTTCTTTTGTTAGCATGGTATATCACATTGACGTATAAATGTTGAAACATCTTTGCATGCTGGGAATAAATCCCACTTGTCTGTGGGATGATCATTTTAATACTGAATTTTATTGTTGAATTTAGTTTGCTGATATAGTTGTCTTTTGAATAATGCAGAGTTAGAAGTACTGACCCTCAGCACAGTCAAAACTTTGTGTATAAATTACAGGTAGCCATCCATACTATAATTATGTATCCATGAATTCAACCAACTTTGAATTTTGTAGCCCTGTAGTATTTACTATTGAAAAATCTGTGTATAAGAGGACTCATGAAGTTGAAACCTGTATTGTTCAAGAGTCAACTGTATTTTGGGGGGACTTTTATGTGTATGTTCATTAAAGATACTGGCTGATAATTTTTTGTGTGTAATGTCTTTGCCTGGTTGTGTTATCTGGGCAATGCTGGCTTCCTAAAATGTGTTTGGAAGGCTTCCTTCCTCATCAGTTTTTTGAAAGAATTTATGAAGAATAGATTAGTAGTGGGTGCCCTTCACCTATGGTCCATGTGCTTTTTTTTTTTTTTTTTAAGGTTAGCATTAAAAGTTTTATTTATTTATTTCTTTTGGCTGCGTCACAGGCCTGTGGATTCTTAATCCCCTGACCAGGGATTGAACCCATGTCCCCTGTAATGGAAGCACAGATTCTTAACCACTGGATCACCAGCGGAGTCCCTGATTTATGCACTTTTAAATGTGGTATTTTTACACTGATTTTCAGGTCAAGTGTGTCTGCATGCAGGCCCTTTAAGAGGTGTTCTGTTGTTGTTCCCTGAAGTTTTTTAGTTTCCTGAGCATCTTACCCATTGGTTTTCAAAGCCAAATTGATTTTCAGTTCCAAGTATTTTGAGGGCTCATCCTTCCTCTGCAGCACCTAGGAGTCAGCATTCCTGATGTGTAGCTCACAGACCTGGCTTCTCAGCAATACGAGTCATACCTATGTGATCTCTGTGGATCAGTACTGTTGGGGAGTGGTTTTTCCTTTGATGAGACCATTTCCTGCGTCTCCTACCCATCTTGATTCTGTCTCTTCACTCTTTTTGTAGAGGTTGTATTCATCCAGTTTTCATCCAGAGGTAATTCTTATGTAAGGTAGTTGTAGCTTTGTTGTGTCTACAGGAGGTCTTAAATTCAGGATCTTTCTCTGCCACCTCTTGAACTCTTGTGGCAATTTCTTGTAAAGTTAAGCATACACTTTCCAAATGTCTCAGGAATTCCACTCCTAGTTATTTACCTAAGATAAAGACATGTACCACACAACGACCTGTACTCCTACTCATAATACCCTCGACTGAAGGCATTCCAGATGTTCATCATCATCTGCTGCTGCTGCTAAGTTGCTTCAGTCGTGTCCGTCTCTGTGTGACCCCATAGACGGCACCAGGCTCCCCCGTCCCTGGGATTCTCCAGGCAAGAACACTGGAGTGGGTTGTCATTTCCTTCTCCAATGCATGAAAGGAAAAGTGAGAGTGAAATTGCTCAGTCGTGTCCAACTCTTAGAGATCCCATGGACTACAGCCTACCGGGCTTCTCCAACCATGGGATTTTCCAGGTAAGAGTACTGGAGTGGGGTGCCATTGCCTTCTTAGTTCATCATCTGGGGCATGGCTAAACAAATGGTTTACCTTTCTACAATTGAATGCCACTTGGCAATTAGATGGGCTTCCTGCATAGCTCAGTCAGTAGAGCATCTGCCCACAGTGTGGGATACCTGGGTTCAATTCCTGGGTCAAGAAATTCCTCTGGAGAAGGAAATGGCAACCCACTCAAGTATTCTTGTCTGGAGAATCCCATGGACCGAGGAGCCAGGTGGGCTATAGTTAATGGGATCACAAGAGTCAGACATGACTTAGCATTGTCCTTCTTCCTTTGGTAATTAGAAGAACAAACTACTGATGTTTCTAATAAAATGGATGGATTTCAAAGACACTGTATAATGTCACAGAAACTAGACACAAAGACTCCTAAAGTCCCCCATTTCCTCTGGCATAAGCTGCCTCCTAGTCTTCTCTTCCACATTCTGGCCCATTGTCTGATATTTGTCACTATTTTCATTGGCCTGTTTGTTGAAATCCGTATATCTCAAGGTTGTACTAAGGAGTTGTATTCAATCTGGATTTCCCATCATTTTAGGAATAGATGGAGTTGCAAGGCATGGAGCTTTTTGTTGGAGTGCTCTTAGGTCAAGGCTAATATGTATGGGTGGGCTTCCCAGGTGACTCAGTGGAAGAGAATCTGCCTGCTGATGTAGGAGATGCAGGTTCGATCCCTCAGTTGGAAAGATCCCCTGGAGAAGGAAGTGGCAACTCACTCCAGTATTCTTGCCGGGGAAATCCCATTGACAGAAGAGCCCAGCTGGCTACAGTCCATGGGTTTGCAAAGAGCTGGGCATGACTCGACACACACACAGAGTTAGTATAAGTGGTGATTTAATGGACGGTCCTTGGTCAACAGACCTAAGTGAAGACCTAGTTTCAATAATTATTTTTGTACTTTGATCAAGTCACATATTATCTCGAAGCCTCCATTCCTCATCTGGAAAATAGAGAATCAGGTGAAATTAGGCCAAGTTATCCTTCATTTTTTTCTTCATCCCTAAAAGTCTGAGATTTGTGACTCACAGAAACATACCAAGTTTGGCTCTAAGTAATAGGAAGTTTAAAAATAGCTTAATAGCTTCAGTTCAGTTCTGTCGCTAAGTCGTGTCAGACTCTTTGCAATCCCATGAATCACAGCACACCAGGCCTTCCTGTCCATCACCAACTCCTGGAGTTCACTCAGACTCACATCCATCGAGTCCGTGATGCCATCCAGCCATCTCATCCTCTGTCATCCCCTTCTGCCCCCAATCCCTCCCAGCATCAGTCTTTTCCAGTGAATCAACTCTTCACATGAGGTGGCCAAAGTACTGGAGTTTCAGCTTTAGCATCATTCCTTCCAAAGAAATCCCAGGGTTGATCTCCTTCAGAATGGATTGGTTGGATCTCCTTGCAGTCCAAGGGACTCTCAAGAGTCTTCTCCAACACCACAGTTCAAAAGCATCAAAAAGGCGAAATGGCTGTCTGGGGAGGAAGAGGGGCAAAAAACAAAGGATAAAAGGAAAGATATAAGCATCTGAATGCAGAGTTCCAAAGAATAGCAAGAAGAGATAAGAAAGACTTCTTAGCAATCAATGCATAGAAATAGAGGAAAAGAACAGAATGGGAAAGACTAGAGACCTCTTCAAGAAAATTAGAGATACCAAGGGAACATTTCATGCAAAGATGGGCTTGATAAAGGACAGCTTAATAGCTTAACTTCTGCTTATTTCTGGAGAAGGGAATGGCTGCCCATTCTAGTATTCTTGTCTGGAGAATTTCATGGACAGAGGAGCCTTACGGGCTATTGTCCATGGGATCGCAAATAGTTGGACAAGAATGAGCTACTAACACTTTCACTTTCTGCTTATTTAATTGGGTAAAACCCAAGTTTAGATGGTTGGTGTCCCCAGAATGATTAACTCCTTACATATGAGAATATGATTTGCTAAGTCACCTCATTGTTTTTATCTTCTATGTGCCCAGCAGGTTTATTCAAGAGAGAAAGCCTTGTATGAAAATAATTCTCAGAATAAGGCCACTTGCTGGAGCTCTTCTGGCCATGCTAATTATTGACTTCAACCTTGCATGCTTTCAGATGGACAGCTGTGTATGAATATTAATTTTTCTTTGAGGGCTTTTCAAAAAGATTTTCTTTAGTAGTTTTGTTTTCACAACACAATCAAGAGAATTAATGCTTCTGACAAAACAGCAATTAAATGTATTCCACATCTCAGCGCGTAAAGTGGTGAGCAGTTTCTGGAAACAGGATGTTGCTTTAAATGGACTTAGTTTCCTTTGTCATATTATTGATTGAGTCAGTTATGATTTCAGCTCTTCCCTCTTTTCAAACAGTTTCACTTAAGAATCTTTTCTTTCCCCCACTTTTTTTTTTAAGTTGAACTGAATGTAGGTCTTGGCTTTATTTATTTAAAAATTTTTTATTGGCGTATAGTTGCTTTACAATGTTGTATTATTTTCTGCCGTACAGAAAAGTGAATGAGCTATCTGTATTTGTCTGTATACACACACATGCACACACATATATCCCTTATTTTTTGATTTACTTCCTATTTAGTCACCACAGAGCACTGAGTAGAGTTCCCTGTGGTATACAGTAGGTTCTCATTAGTTACATATTTTTATATAGTAGTGTATATATGTTAGTCCAGTCTCCTCATTCATCCCACTCTCCCTTTCCCCCCTTGGCGTATATATGTTTTTCTGTACATCTGTGTCTCTATGCTTTGCAAATTGGTTCATCTGTACATTTCTGTAGATTCCACATATATGCATTAATATATATTTGTCTGTCTGACTTACTTCACTCTGTATAACAGTCTCTAGGTCCATCCATGTCTCTGCAAATGGCACAATTGCATTCCTTTCCTTTTGATGTCTGAAGCGCCACATCCTCCTCCTCCATTCTTCTGTTGATGGACATGTAGTTTGCTTCCAGGTCCTGGCTGTTAGAAATAGTGCTGCAGTGAATACTGAGGTGCATGTTATCTTTTGAAATTATGATATTCTCCAAGTATAAGCCCAAGGGTGAATCATATGATAGTTCTATTTCCACTTGCTTTTAATGTTACCTTTCCAGGTGGCCCAGATGTTCTTTCTTGCCCATTCCAATAACTTATATTACTTACAGATCCTAGGTTTTCCAGCCTTTATTCTGATAGTTCATTTTTACTCTCTCTTACATGTTGATTTTATTTGTATATCTTTCTGCTGTAATTTTCTGTGCCATCTGGTTAGGATGTGTGGCAAACATATAACTTGATCTCAAAAGATTCATGTTTCCTAGCCAGGATTACGTTTCTCAGCATCCTGTGCATCAGGCGGGACTGTAAGACTAGTTCTAGTCAATGAAATATGAGTAGAAGTGGTGTGTATCCTTCCTAAAGAGATTGAGAAGCAAGCTTGCCTTCTCCATGGTCTTTCCTTGCTATCTCAATATGAAAGGCTTGAAGGAATAGAGAAGGATGGGGCCACAAATAAAAATGAAGTGGTCCTGCTGCATGGAGGACCATATTGAAGGCTATCAGATACACCAACAACGGGCTATCCATGAGAGGGAAATACATTTCTGTTCTAGTCCATCACTGAGATTTCAGGGTTTATCTGCTATGGTAGCTCACATTATCTCAATTAATACAAAATGTTACCAGAGCTCCATCTTTACTCCCAGGTTTTATCTCCTGTTCTCTGCATGATGATTTATCTGAAGTTAGAGAAAATCTGATCCTTACTTAACATGCTAATGAGGGATACCTGAGTGAGTCTTAGATCACTGGGGCTTTGGGGTTGTATTGGGAAATTGGTGGTCAAAGAAAAGTACAGTGTAAGAAATTAAACAAGATAAAATTTTGAGTAGGTGCCAGAGTTACTGGGATGATTTGGTAAAGTTTTATCAAAGAAAGGCATAAAGGGTTAAGCACTGATGTGGTTTATAGGAATCGAGTTTGGATCTTGCTGTTCTCAAATGTGTCACAGTTTTGCTCAGGTAGAAAAATCTTCTGGTTTAAATTTGTGGAAAATGGGTGAAGGAGATTATACTTGATATAGGGGAATAGTGTCATGTGGGTACTACAGAAGGAAACAGAGAGTTAGGTAACAGGGAAAAGACCTAGATTCCAGGACTGGATCTACCCCTGTGTCTCTTTATGTGGGTCTAGTTACTTAATTGATCTGCGCCTCAATTTACTTATCTATAAAATTGGTGTAATAGCACTTTCTTGTATTGTTGTAACACAGATTGAATGACAAATTACTTACATGCGTATTAACACAGAGCCTGGAATATTATGTCAAGCATGAACTGTTTATCAGTCTATTTTAAAGCAAAATTGGTATATGACTCTAAATATGTTGGCATGGGTCCTCAGCACCTACAGGAGTGCCTGGCACACAGTGTTAGTCACTCAGTCACGTCTGACTCTTTGTAATCCCATGGACTGAAGCCTGCTAGTCTTCTCTGTCCATTGGATTTCAGACTAGAATATTGGAGTAGCCATTCCCTTCTCCAGGGGATCTTCCTGACCCAGGCATCAAGCTCAGGTCTTCTGCACGGTAGCAGATTCTTTATTCTCTGAGCCACCAGGGAGGTCTTTCACCCAAGGATTCAATAAATAATGGTTATCTGAAAGAACAAATCCACAGTTTCTATTCTGTTTTTCTTTTCAGGTACTATTGTATCGTAAGCATTTTCTTAACATTATTTGCAAAGGTGATTTTAGAATGGTTGCTCTGATCAATATTTAATAAACACATTTAGATCTTATATATCTAATTGTGGGCTTCTCTTCAATGCTGGCAGCAGGTAATCACTTTTTCTAAAGATGCTGATGTTGGGCAATATATTTCTGCCGTTTCCCTTAGGGCGTTATATCCAGATCCTGCAGCATATGCTTTTGTACACTGTCAAGTGTGGCAAATTGTCATCCTTTGCAGGTGAGTTAGATTATTAGACATAGTCACAAGTCACTCCTGACCAAGTTGTTGAGTATGAAGAATGATTTGATTTGATGGGACACTAAAGAGCCTAAGGTTCTATAAATTTAAAAATGACTGATTTCAGAATGAGAAAACTCCAAAATTGCACCAAGCAGAAGAAATCATATTGGAACAAATGGGAAGCCACACAAGGTGGCTGTTTTGGAAGAAGGCTTCTTTTGAATGTATATCTTCCACAGTTTTAAATCATGCATGAGGTTGGTGGAAAAACATTCAATTTTAAAGACATTTCTTGGTTCAACTTTCATACAGTTTTCTTCTCAAAGTAAAACTCTTTGGTTTTTGGGCTAAAAATGGCTGTAGGGGAACTCCATTGACAGCTGAATACAGAATGTCTTTATCAGTAATTTCTGGTTTCCAGAAGGTTAAATGATTGAGAAAATTAGAATATTGCCGTGTAAGACTGTCAAGAATAGATATTTAAATTCCTACTATTTGATGTTTGATTCTACATAATAAAGTGATGATAAGACCTTTATTTTCTCAGAAACAAAACTTAAGGAGTGAGCAGCAATATCACTTTCAATGTACGATGGCTTATAATAAAGTTTTCCATTGTCTGATACTCATCGCCACCTTTAGAAATTACTTGTATTCCTTCAACACTTAGCAGTTTACAAAGACATTTCATGTTTTCTACACTACTTGATCCTCCCCACACCCTTGGTAGGAGTGTTTATCTTTAATTTTCAATGAAGTAAACAGAGGTAGAAAGAGCCTTGACTCGCTAAAGGTCAGTCAACTAAATACTTATTCACCTGGAGCACTAAATACCAACCAACCAGGGTCACTAAAAGAAGTTTGCAATATACTTCTCTAATATATTTTAAAACATCTGACTGTTTTGATTTACTGATTTTATAAAACTGGCTTTGAAAGACACAAAATAACAGAAAATCTTACCTGGACCATATTTAGAGAAATAAGTACATAAAAGCAAAGGATGTGTTCGCTTTGCTTGAGGGCTAACTTCATTAGAACACAAGTACTTGGATTTGATAACACAGAAAGGGTACCCACTTCACCTTTCTCATTTTAAACTGAGCATGAATAGTCTTTAGAATTGATTCTTAAATTCACTTCCTCTCTAGGTTCAGTTCAGTTCAGTTCAGTCGCTCAGTCGTGTCCGACTCTAGGCGACCCCATGAGTTGCAGCACGCCAGGCCTTCCTGTCCATCAACAACTCCTGGAGTTCACTCAGACTCATGTCCATCGAGTCCGTGATGCCATCCAGCCATCTCATCCTCAGTCGTCCCCTTCTCCTCCTGCCCCCAACCCCTCCCAGCATTAGAGTCTTTTCCAGTGAGTCAACTCTTTGCATGAATTGGCCAAAGTATTAGAGTTTCAGCTTTAGCATCATTTCTTCCAAAGAAATCCCAGGGCTGATCTCCTTCAGAATGGACTGGTTGGATCTCCTTGCAGTCCAAAGGACTCTCAAGAGTCTTCTCCAACACCACAGCTCAAAAGCATCAATTCTTTGGCACTCAGCCTTTTTCACAATCCAATTATCACATCCATACATGACTACTGGAGAAACTATAGCCTTGACTAGATGGAACTTAGTCAGCAAAGTAATGTCTCTGCTTTTGAATATGCTATCTAGGTTGGTCATAACTTTTCTTCCAAGGAGTAAGCGTCTTTTAATTTCATGGCTGCAGTCACCATCTGTAGTGATTTTGGAGCTCAAAAATATAAAGTCTGACACTGTTTCCACTGTTTCTCCATCTATTTCCCATGGAGTGATGGGACAATGGATGCCATGATCTTCATTTTCTGAATGTTGAGCTTTTAAACCAACTTTTTCCCTCTCCTCTTTCACTTTCATCAAGAGGCTTTTTAGTTCCTTTTCACTTTCTGCCGTAAGGGTGGTGTCATCTGCATATCTGAGGTTATTGATATTTCTCCTGGCAATCTTGGCTCCAGCTTGTGCTTCTTCCAGCCCAGCGTTTCTCATGATATACTCTGCATATAAGTTAAATAGGCAGGGTGACAATATACAGTCTTGATGTACTCCTTTTCCTATTTGGAACCAGTCTGTTGTTCCATGTCCAGTTCTAACTGTTGCTTCCTGGCCTGCATACAGATTTCTCATTTTATTGTATCATCAGATGAGAGTAATTTATTTATTTATTGAAATGTTTGATGGATCTATTTAGAGAATGAGACATTTTAAAATGACATTTATTTTACACACAGTTTTGTCCAAATACAAAGAAAATTACCCCTGGACACAAATTGTATGTTTCAGTTGGTGAGAACGTTGATCAACAAGTGATTGTGAGCTTGAAAGTCTTTTCAGCCTTGCCCCAACCCTTTATATTAACCTCTACTCTTTTTTCTAAAAACATAGACACAGTCCAGTCATTATGTGGACAAGCACTACATTTTAAAATGTAGGAAATGGGACTTTCCTGGTGGTCCAGTGGTTAAGACTCCATGCTCCTGATGGCAGTGGGCACGGGTTTGACCCCTGGTTGGGCAACTATTATTAAAATCCGGCTGCATGGCATGGCCTCAAAATATTTATCCTAAAATGTGGGAAATTGTTTTGGGAAACAATAGTTTTTCTCTTCAAGAAATAATTTCAGCTGCAGTGGAAGCTTTTCTTCTCTGTTTCACAAAGCTGATGACAACTGCATTCATTTCACAAAGCCATGTTGCTTTAAGAATATCAAGAGAAATTTTTCTTTGCCTTGAATGCTTGATTTGAAAACATCATCTTTCCACAGGGGGCTTCAGTGATAACTGTAATGCTTTGTTTCTTGGAAAAATAAATCTGAAGCACATATAACAAGATGCTGGGATTAAGTAGATTTTATAGCACACACATGACTGTTATTTTTAAATATGTCATAACAATTTGTTCGAAATTGCACATTTTTTTCCTATGAAATTTTCATCATTAAAAAGAATGCTAACCCAAATATCCAGAAATGAAAGAAAATAATGAAATTTCCACTCTCAGCAACTTTACAACCATGATGACGTCAGGTGATGGTAATTCTGATAGTCTGATATGTATGTGCATATTGGCATCATTTAATTAAAATACATAAATGTGTCCCAGTTTTTAATTTAACATATTGTATGCATTTTCTCATTATTCTGCATATTTTTTTTTCACAAATATCAACTTGGTAGATTGCAGAACTAAAGTTTCAGCTCCCTGGACCCTTTCCTGATTGTTACTCATGTGAATTTCTATTTCGTCACTGCAAGTAACGCTACCACAGGGAGCTGTGAAGACAGCTTTCCTCGTGTTTGTGATTATTTTCTTATCAGTTTGGCGACTTGCTTCAAATGGCTTGTGACATCGTCACATGTGTTTCTCATTCTGGAGAACTTATCTAAGCAACTTCCTCACCTAAACCATCACCAGGCCAGCGGCTGCCCATTACTGAGAAGCTGGGCTCAGATGCAGCTGCTTCTTATGGGTTGAATTGTGTCCCCCCCTCCTTGATCCCTCCCTGCAATGGAAGATAGAAGTCCTCACCTCTAGTACCTTTGAATGTGACTTTATTTGAAAATATTGGCAAAACCTCAGCAGTGTAGCAGATTTGGTTCCAGACCATCAAAATAAAGCTAACTTAACAGTAAAGGCAGTCAAACAATTATTTTGGTTTTCCAGTGCATATGAAAGTTATGTTCACAGTATACTGTAGTCTGTTAAGTGTGCAGTAGTGCTATGACTGAAAAAATATACATTTCTGAGTTAAATATTTAATTGCTGAGAAGTGCGAGCCATCTTCTGGATTGCCACAAAACTTCCAGTTGTTAAAAATGAAAAAGGCAGTGTTTGTAAAGCATGATACGAAGAAGCACAGTAAAACAAGAGATGCCTATGCAGTCCGTGCAGATGTAATCAAGTTCAGATGAGCCCTTTAGGACTGGTTTTAATCCAGTGACTCATGTCCTCATAAGACAAAGGAAATTCGGGCACAGAGACACACAGAGGGAAGATGGCCACGTGTAGATGGAGGCAAAGGTTGGAGTTACTTTGTCATAGAGAGCCCAAGCTCCAACACCTTTGGAGACCACCCTGGTGATCCACTGGCTAAGAGTCCATGCTCCCAAAACAGGGGCTAGGGTTTGGTCCTTGATGAGGGAAAATCCCATAGCCACAGGAGCCTGGTGGATTATGGTCCACAGGGTCTCAGAGAGTCTGACTTGACTGAAGCAATGGCGCATGAGCACAAGCAGGGAACTAGATTCCGCATGTTGCAGCTAAGACTTGGTGCAGTCAAATCAATCAATCAATCAGGAAAAGAAAAAAAAGAAGTAACACCTTTGGCCCCCAGAAGTTGGAGGAAGCAAGGAAAGACCCTCTCCTAGAAGCTGTAGAAGGATCGTGGCCCTACAGTCACCTGTTTCTCTCCTCCAAAACTGTGAGAGAATTTGTGTTGTCTTAGACTCCCCAGTTTTTGATACTTTGCTACCTCAGCCCTGGGACACAAGTCTTCAGAAACCCCTAGGAAACACCTACTTAGTGTTGTTTTAGACTCGCCAGTTTGGGGCACTTTACTACTGCAACCCTAGGAAGCACCCTTCTTCCTGGAGTGACATCCACACACCCCTCTCCCACCGTGTTGGCATCCTCTTCCTCTGTTTATGGTCTTCACAGAAGTCTGTGGAATGCTCCTGTTCAATCATAGGTTCCTGTGTTTACTGTTCATGTCCTGTTTGGCCATTGGCCTCTTCATTTAATTTTTGTTTGTTTTCCCCGCTGGAGAGCAGGGCCCTTGTCTGTCTGTCTGTATTGTAATGCAAACACCTTTGCCATACTGGCCCAGTGAGTGAAAAGTACTGAAACATATGATTTATGCTCATTTGGTGCTGCCGCGCACCCCAGCCCTCTGATTAGGTGGCCAGACACCTTCCTTCGACCTAAGAGCAGCGTTATTTTGTAAGTGGTAACTGTGGATATCTGAAAGGTGGACTGTGAAAACTGGTATTCAGGACAGGGCACTGTGGAGGCTGGTGCCTTAGTCAACGACCTTAAGGTGTTAAGAGTAAGGATTGAATTACATCCAAGGAAAGCAGTGGAAGAGTCCTTTCTTATCTCTATCTACTGGATCTTCTGTGATACAAAAATGCCAACAGTTGAGCCAACAGAGGCCCTTCTTCCCTTGTCTCTGTCCTTGGTTTTGATGTTACTGTGGGAGGAGAGGTATTCAGGGAGTTCTTTGATAACCCCATTCTCACTCAATTCCTTTGTTTTGACCCACAGAATGTCCTTGCAGTCTGTGCGCTCACTCATAGGACTGAATTGCCTTCTGCAGCCGGCGGACATGAGGTGTCGCCATCAGACTTCTGACAAGGTGGTGAGACAGAAACATTTCAGTTCGACCCATTCTGGGGCAAACTTTTCTATTCCTGGAGAAGATATGATACATGGGAAGGGGAAATAACAAGAGGGTGGGACTGTTGTGGAGAGCCCATCTCCCCACCCCACTAAGAGTCTGGATGTTCTCAATTTAATACCAGAAAACTGCAGGAAAGTGTGGATACCTGGAGCTGTCTTCCTCCTTGAGAACCCCTGATCACCAGTGGGAAGGCTGCATTTATCTATGCAGGAGTGATACTCTTTTCTACTCAGACTCTTCCCAGTTTCCCATCTGACTCATCCTAGTATAATCCCCTCTCTGCAGCTTGCTGAATTGAGGATGGCATGAAGAGAAAGCTGTGTTGCTGATCAGTTGAGAGGACACAGAATCTCTTTCATTTCACCCATTGAGCTAGAACATCAGTAGAAGCCATCACTGGCATTATATTGGCTTTAACAGATGGTATGTCCTTACTAAGATCTGTAAGACATCATATCAAAATGCACAACTGTTACTTATCTGAAGAATAATACCTGGTTCCTAGCAGGTGCTTTATAAGTATAATTTGGATCATGAGTGGTGAAATCTGCTGTTCTTCTTTTCTTGGGGTTTGTTACGTTCATGGTGCTCTGAAATGGGCACTGATTTTGTGCTGATGTCGTCTCACTTTGGAACTCATCTCATTTGCTAATGAATGGTGCATATTTAACAGAGAACTTCTCTAGGGCAAAGAGCGGGACAAAGCCACCCAGGTGGCAAGTCCACCTGTGTTCCTTCAGTTCTGTGGTCTATCAGCGGAGCCAGAGATGAGAAACAGGTACATTCTCCCAAGCCATTCTTTTCAGAGAAGCTAAAGTCAGACTTTGAGAATGTTGGACCATGCGTCTCACTGTATTTAACACCCCAGTGGTTTTCCAAATCACTTGAAATGAAATGAAAGTGCCCTGACCATGTTCTGTAACCTGTATGATCTGGCTCCTGCCTAGTTGTCCAGTCTCATCTCAAACCTCTTCCTTTTCCCTATGTCAGAGAAACTAGTCTTCCTTCTGTTTCATGAACCAAAGGCTTATTGTGTTGTAGCTCTTACACTTGCTGTTTTGTCGGTGTGTCACTGGGGTGCCATTGGAAGGTTGTAAGCAAGGGTGGGCCATGACTTGCTTGACAAATGGATGAACGAATTTGCAGTGACTAGTAGGGGTGGAAGAAGTTTTGCCCTTCTGGCACTGTGTTATGGTACCTTTTCACTTAAATAGCCAAAAGTCACTGTTTGTTAAATCAGTTCATTCAAAGGTACTTGAGTCTTATGTTTCCAGAACTATTGAACTTAAAAGGTACCAATCAAGGACTTCCTGGTGGCTGTTTGAGTAGGCTTGGTTCCTTGTCACCTTGAATGGATCTTCAAAAACTGTGACTCAGAAAACACGCCACTGGTGAGACAGTCCTTACCCAGGGCTGTTCTCCTTTCAGTACCTGCATTGTAGCAAGATGCCCCTCCAGGTAGATGCAGCAACATTTAAGCACTTGACAGCAAGGAGGGAGATCTGACGATTCTCAAGGAGGTAAGTGTTGAGGCATCACACTGTTGACACGCATTGAGAGTCATTCCCATCCAGCAGCTCCTTCAGTTTTATGAAGCACAGAATTTGACAGGAAGAGTCCCAACAAGCTGTACCTCAGGCAACAGTGGAAGATTTCACTATTTAACTGGGATTATTAAGTTGCTTTGTCACTGACTGTGGATCAAAAATGGCTGTTCATGACGACTGCAGAAGCTGTGTATTGAACTGGTCATTTCCTCAGCTCTCAGAGGTAGGCTGGTGTGGAATCAGACCTGCCAACTAACTCTAAACCATGGCTCCAGGTGTTGGGGAGGGCTTTCTCTTCCTGACTCAGCAAAATAGCTTGCCTGTCTGTTCAGTGGTTTAGAAAATTATTTTAAGAGAAGGCAGATTTAGGATAGACTCTTTCAATGAAATTCTGTACATTGAGAATAAATACTTAATGGCATGAAAATACACCTAACATAAATTAAGCAAAAAAACAAAGCTGAAATATAGTTTATAAAATTTTTTATAACAATTATAGATAAACATCTATTTTTCGGCTTTACTAGGATATAGTTGAGAGGAAACACATGTTTAAGGTTCAAAATGTAATTTTGATATATGTATTAAGGTCAGTTCATACATCCTTCATCTCACATAATTACCATTTTGTTGTTGTTATGGTGAGAATATGAAAGCTCTGTCACAGCAACTTACAAGTATTCAGTACAGTATTGTTAACTCTAGCCACCACGCTGTACATTAGATACCTGTAACTTATTCATTTTATAACTGTAAGTTTGTACCCTTTGATCAGGAACTCCCAATTTCCCTCCCCCTCCCCCTGGCATTCACCAGTCTACTCTCTACTTTGATGAGTCTGATGTTAGAAAATTCTATGTGTAAGTGAGATGATACCATATTTGTCTTTCTTTGTCTGGTACATTTCACTTAACATAATGTCTTTAAGGTCTATTTGTATATTTTGAGAAGGATATAATCTGACTATTTTACATCCAAATGTCGGCAGGGGTCGTTGCCAGCTTGTAGAATTACCTCTATTTCTTTCCAGGGGCAAGATCGGGTGGGCTGTGGTGTTTAGAGGCAGACAATTTTAAGGCAGTGACTTTCAAATTCCAGTTTCTATCAGTGGTGCCCTTTATTCAAATCAAATAGTGTATGAAATGCCAATGGGTAAGACATATAAGAGTGGAACTGGTCCGCTCTGTCTCTCCTCCATTTCAGTGAGATCTTTTTACTCGCCCCCTCCCTCCATTCCACTGCAGTTTTTTCCAGGCACCTCCTGGAAACAGTGGATTCTAGGGAACACAGTTTAAATGCCAACACCCTGGGGTGGAAGGGAGCAAGCCCAGGAGTTGGGTCATGGAACAATTAACCTAAGACCAGCCATCTGTGTAATGAAAATCCAACCAGCCTGGGCTGTCTTCCCTCATGTATGCTGTGGTCACAACAGTTAAGGGTATTGAATCAAAATAGTAAACCAACGCCAAAGTATCCTTTATGGAAGAAGAGTATCTTTGTGCAGCTTAGGTGCCATGAAACTTTAATGTTGGAGTGGACAGATTCGAAGAGGCTTATGATCACAGACCCAGGAGGAAACTGTGTAGCTGTTATGCATGAGTGCATGCCAACACCCTGGGGTGGAAGGGAGCAAGCCCAGGAGTTGGGTCATGGAACAATTAACCTAAGACCAGCCATCTGTGTAATGAAAATCCAACCAGCCTGGGCTGTCTTCCCTCATGTATGCTGTGGTCACAACAGTTAAGGGTATTGAATCAAAATAGTAAACCAACGCCAAAGTATCCTTTATGGAAGAAGAGTATCTTTGTGCAGCTTAGGTGCCATGAAACTTTAATGTTGGAGTGGACAGATTCGAAGAGGCTTATGATCACAGACCCAGGAGGAAACTGTGTAGCTGTTATGCGTGAGTGCAAACCCAGTCAGTCAGAAAGAGCTGATACAGAATTCCTTGCCGGGGCAGAGGGAGAGGAGCCTTGTTTGAGCTTCTGAGGATCTATGTGGAAAGTATTTTTATTTTTATTTTTTTTAGAGCTTTCAGTAGAGTGGCTGAGTTGTTTTCTAAGAACTCAGAGGCCCCTGAGGATGTGCTTGTAGGGGACAGGAAAGATTGGTGGTCTCTGTACTCTGGGGGCTACCCCCAACTTTGAATAGATCAGTTATGTTTCCCTTTGGCATATTGGTATTTCATTAAGTGTTTCATTTGAAAGGAGATCTGCTGCAGAGAAGTACAACTTTGGAAACTGCTGCTTATCATACCCATCAGTGTGCTGGCATTGGAGTGTTTAGCCATCAGTTCAAGTGTTTATTTCTGTGTGCTCAAAATTAAAAAATTTGAAATAGGAATTTTTTTCCATGAAAAGGAAAGGAAAAATTTTATGAATTAGTCTTTTGCCTTAGTTACAATCATTTATTTGCTGCCAGTGAATTAAGATACAATTATAGCCATGTTTTCCTTGTTTTTAATTAATATTTTAAAATAAATTATAGAAAGCTTGGAAAATGTCAGTATGCATAAAGATGGAAAGAATTTATTCACAGTCTCAGAACTAGAGAAAACTGCCATGAACATTATGGTATATTTCCTTCCAATCTCTTTTCTCTACACTTAGGTATGTGATTAAGTATCTGGCATTGTAGTGTATGTGATGTTTTATTTTCTGTTCCTTCTTAAAAAAATTTACATTATATTTTGAGCCTTTTCCCTGTCATTAAAAGCTCCATAGTGTGAATGTACCATAATTTATTTTACTACTATGTCCTTTTTGGGCATGTAGGTTGTTTTCAATTTTTTGCTCCTGTAAATAATGCAAGGTACCTATTTGTAAATAAATATTTAATGGCATCTCATATTTTCTCTCAGGTAGAGTCATAGAAGTATGTTGTTGAGCAAAGAGTAGGAGAGAATACCCAAAGCTCTTCACTTTCAGTGTCCAACTTCATGCCAACATATCCTCTTATCTGTAGTGTGAATGGTTAATGTAACTGCTTCTGCCTTAGCAGAGCATGTTAGCATTATTCTGTTGCTTTTTGCAATTTGATCCTTCATTTAAGAAATATTTACTAAGCACCTATTATGTTCCATGGCCTATTCTGAAAAAGGTGGGTATGGTAGGAATAAGATAAAGTTGATTTCCTGGAATTTATATTCTAGGAGGGAAAGGGAAAGTGAAAGTGTTAGTTGCTCAGTCGTGTCCAACTCTTGGCGACCCCATGGACGGTAGACTGCCAGGCTCCTCTGTCCACGGAATTCTCCAGGCAAGAAAGCTGGAGTGGAGACTGACAATAAACAAATGTAAATTGACACCCATAATCTAATAGGTTAAGAGGACTATTGCTAAGCTGCTCCTGGAGTGTACCTTGGCAGATGGTGTGGTGGGGGCCCCTGGTGAAATCTATCACCATGTAGCCCCAAGGCCCCTTTCAGACTCTTGGGCTGGCTATACTCTACAATTGGGTGACTTTATTCTATTTTGCAGCTACGTATATTTGTTCACTAGTTTATTGTTTTTCTTCTGCATAAACCCTTCAGAATTTGCACCTTTGTCTTAGGTATCCACATTAGTGAGGTATTTTCATTCTTTTACCATTTCAGTAACAGTCATAATTTATATACCACACATGTTTTTTGTTTTCAGGGAAACAAATAGATGCTGTATGGGAGGGGCATGTTTATCTGAGTGTTTTGCGTGCCTTTTTCTTCTTTGTTGTTATTTCTTCCCAAGAAGCTAAGAAATAGAAAAGGAGCAGCAATACCTTCATGTCGCCTTTAGTGTTTGTCATCATGTGGTTAGAAAAGGAAAATGAGATTTCTGAAAACGCTGAGGGCTTCACGCCTTGTGTGTGTTAGTCATTCAGTTGTGTTCAACTCTTTGTGATCCTACGGACTGTAACCCACCAGGCTCCTCTGTCCACGGGATTCTCCAGGCAAGAATACTGGAGTGAGTTGCCATTCCCTTCTCCAGGTGATCTTCCCAACCCAGGAGTCAAGCCTAGGTTTCCTGCATTGGCAGATGGATTCTTTACCATCTGAGCCACCAGGGAAGCTCTCATGTCTTCATAGTATGTATTTATCATGGTGTTAGAATTAAAAGATCTTCTCTTGAACTTGATAGTACGGAGACATACTCCTGCTGTGTTAAGGGTGTGAAGGTAGATTCTGCAGGTGCTCTGGTGCAGGGCACAGAGGCTGGTGTGCTCAAGAGCACACGCTGTGCAGCCTGCCCCACCCTAAATAGCTCTGTGGCCTTGGGCAAGTTACTTCATTTCCCTGGGCTCTCAGACTGTCCATTCTATAGATTCTGAAGATTAAGTTAGTAAATGTACAGTGTTTAGAACTGTGTCTGGTCCATAAGAGAGCTCAATAAATTTTGTTGGTATTGTTTAGTCACCAAGTCCTGTCTGACTCTGTGACTCCATGCACTACACTATGCCAGGATCCTCTGTCCTCTGCTATTTCCCAGAGTTTGCTCAAACTCATGTCTATTGAGTCGGTGATGTCATCCAACCATCCCATCCTCTGTCTCCCTCTTCTCCTTTTGTCTTCACTCTTTCCTGGCATCAGGGTCTTTTCCAATGAGTTGGTTCTTCTATCAGGTGGCCAAAGTATTGGAGCTTCAGCATCAGCCCTTCCGATGAATATTCAGGATTGATTTCCTTTAGGCTTGACTGGTTTGATCTTGCAGTTGAAGGGATTCTCAACAGTCTTCTCCCATTGCCCAATCCAGAAGCATCAGTTCTTCAGTGCCTCAGCCTTCTTTATGGTCCAACTCTCACATCCATACAGTAACTTTTAGATAATATTAATAACTATTATTATTATTTACTGTACCTGAGAACTGCTTCCACACCTTGATCCAATTAAATTATGGATTTGCCTGACTTTTCTTACTCGTTTTCCAACTATACACAGTCATCTGATTCATCCAATAGCTTTGCTCTCAAACTTCCCAGGAGATCTGATTTTTGTCTTGTCTTTGCTTTCTTAGCATCTTCACTGTCTCTTACCTTTAGGCTACAATAGTCTCCCCTTTCTTTTTCCTAACACAGTAAGTACTCCACCAGACACTCAAAACTTTGCTCAGCTACCCTGGCTCAACACCCATGCAATGACCTCTCTTACGGGTCGTCTGTGGCCTCACTCAATATGCAGTTAGATCTGCTGAGATAATCTCTTCTGAATGGTACAACTCACAGGGTCAGATGACGTTTCCTTCACCACACCTTTTGCTCCCTCCTCCAGTTCTCCAGTTTCCAGAGGCTGGGAACATTTTAAATGACATTGTCATTTAAGTTAATGAACTTTGGATACTTGGGGGAAATCTCATTTATCTCATGCTTCTGAACACATTTTCTAGGTGTTTCTGTTTATTTTTGCTTCCATTCTGCTGGCATATATATTCTGTGTTGGGGAATCGTCCTTGGACACATGGGCAGGTTGAGATGGCCCATGGACTGGTGCTTCTCACCTCAGCTACACATTGGAATTATCTTGAGAAACTTAGAAAACATTGTTGTTGGGTTTCCAGTACCAAATATGGCGATTTAACTGATGCTGAAGCTGAAACTCCAATGTTTTGGCCACCTGATGTGAAGAACCAACTCATTGGAAAAGACCCTGCATTTTTTTTTAAACATGCCTTCTAGTGGATTCCAACGCATGCTAAAATTTAACAACTGCTTGAGTGTATGACTTGATCCTGGGGCCGTTTTACACTTTTCAGTTGGGCTTCCCAGGTGGCCCTAGTGGTAAAGAACCTGCCTGCCGGTGAAGGAGATACAAGAGTCGTTGGTTCGATCCCTGGATTTGGAAGATTTCCTGGAGAAGGGCATGTCAATTCATTCCGGTATTCTTGTCTGGAGAATCCCATGGACAGAGGAGCCTGGTGGGCTACAGACCATGGGGTCACAAAGAGTCAGACACAACTTAACAACTGAGCAAAAGCAAAAAAAAAAAAAAAAAGTTCTCCTGTGCAGCGGTTCTCTCTGAATGGCATAATCGTAAGAGTTACCAGCTTTTAAAGATTAATTGAGCTTTTGATAACAAAGATTCTTCCTAAATAGAAGTAATATTTTTCATCCATTTGTGAACCCCTACATGTGCTAAGTTGAGTTACCCAGTTGTCTCCAAATGAAGTTTTCGGCTTTCTGAGGCAGAGTAGATTTTGCTATTGATCCCTGTGTCATCTTTTGGAAAATGGTCTATTATTGATAAAGCTTTGGCATGGGATAGGGAGTTCAGTCTCTGGTTGTGTTTCACTCAGTTCCTAATGAAGCCTTTTTATATGAAAGACTCGACAGACGAGACTTGAAGTTAAATGTATTGATTTGCATATTGATTTCCTGTGAATCTTGAGGTTGCCACTGTATATCACACCCGACCAGAATCTGCTCTGTATGGATAAGAAAGATAATTCAGGCGGTTGGGTTTATTGCCCAGGCTGTTAAATTGCAAAATAAAATAAAAGTTGTCAACCATTTTCGTTTATGGCTGTTGGAAGAAAGGTTCAGATTAAAGTTAACGTTGAAGAGGCTGAATGTTGACAGGCTGTATTTCTTTACCCTGGATTCAACAGTTCTGTTCATTCTGAAACAGCCTCAGTTAATTCTGTAGCAGTGGTTGTCTACTGAACATATTTAGAATCCCCTGGTGGGTTTGTTAAAACACAGATCACTGGGCTCCAGAGTTTCTGATTGAGCAGGTGGAAGGTGGGACCTGAGACGTGGTGTTTAACAAGATCCCGGGTGACACGAATGCTCTATGGCTGATGAAGCTGGGGGGCGGTGGGGGTGTGTGTGTGTGACATACTTTGAAAAGCACTGTGCTAAAGCATTTTGTATTAAATTTCATAGTACTTTATTCTGTAGGAAATATCTGAGGGGAAAATGGTAAAATTATCTTTATAAAGATTACCCAGGAGTGTGTTTTATCACAGGAAGTAGAAATATGCTAGAATAATTTAAAAATGTTTCCTCTACAAATTTGATACTACCCTGATTCCATGTGTAGTGATGGGGCCCCAGAGTAGATACACGGAAAGCAGAGGTTTATCTGTCTCAGTGATTTGTGAGGCTTTTATGACCACACCATGTCCATGTACATAATGGGAATATTCTCTGAAATGCCTAATTCAAAGGACAAATGCTTTTAGAAAATGACGGCAGTGTAGCAATGGGTCCACATGAGAGGACCTTTTTCAATCTCCTCCTATCATATCCCACATAGACTTATAACCCTTGGTGAATAACTAAGTCTATTTTCTGGGTTCTTGGCTTCTACACCTACAGCACCAGAAATTAAGTTGTAAACATTTCTGTTGCAACTGAATGCTTCAATTTCTGGATGTCCAAGCATACCTTTATAATACCGTATATCACCTAATATGCAGCATTTGCCCAGACGAATTCTAAGTTACACATCTTTAAGAGATGAAAAAAAGGGAATCCTTATACCCTATATTTGAAATCCTAAGAGCCTACAAAACAATGTACTACTGAAAGGAAATACACAGTACCCCCAGAACCTCCAGATCCCATTTTAGAGAAGGCAACTATCTATTATAAACATGCCTCTAATAAGCCTGAGTTAGAGAAACACAGAGCCTAAAGTGAAGGCTTCTAATGAAGAGGCAGATTCATACAGTAAGTCCCCTACATATGAACAGGTTCCATTCTAAGAGCACGTTCATAAGTCCAATTTGTTCATAAGTCCAATCTGTAAGTCCAGCAAAGTTAGTCTAGGTTCGCAATTAACACAATCAACTTTGTAGTACTGTACTGTAATAGGTTTATAATGCTTTATAATATATAATGCTGCTGCTACTGCTGCTAAGTTGCTTCAGGCGTGTCCGACTTTGTACGACCCCAGAGATGGCAGCCCACCAGGCTCCCTCATCCCTGGGATTCTCCAGGCAAGAACATTGGAGTGGGTTGCCATTGCCTTCTCCAATGCATGAAAGTGAAAAGTGAAAGGGAAATCGCTCAGTTGTGTCCAACTCTTAGTGACCCTATGGACTGCAGCTTACCAGGCTCCTCTGTCCATGGGATTTTCCAGATATAATAACACAAACAATATGCAGATAAAAAAATAAAGACAGATTATAAAGAAAACATTTTTAATCTTATAGTAGTACAGTACCTTGAGAAGTACAGTAGAGTACAGTCCAATAGCTGGATAGAGGGGCACATTCGAGCCTGAAAAATTTGCAACTTGAAGGTTCCTATGTAGGGCACTTAAGCTATATCCTGCTTGCTACAGGATAATTCTACATGAGCCTCTCTTATGTCTGCATGTTTCTCTAGGGCTATCTGTTGAACTTAACTATTTCAGATAAATATTTCAAGAATGTTTGGTGAACAGCTCTGGAAGAGAGAGCTAGATGCAGCCCCTCCCCAATGCAACTCTTGAACAAAGGTTAGGATACTATAAAAGATCAGAGTTCCCTAAGCTCAGTACTCTATCCTGAAGTGCAACCTACTGCCTTGGCAGGTGTCACCAGACCCTCTTCACATAACGCTGTTGGCATTGCAGCTTTGGGAAATGGTGCAAAAAAAAAAAAATGCTAACACTTTGGCCATTGCTCTTTCAGTGAGTAATCAGCTGTCCTTTGCCTGTGACTTTGGAGTCCTGTGTCTTCCATTCAGCATCCACAAAACTGGGGCAGGTTGACTTTGTTAATTTAGATCTGGGGAAAAATAACAGAGCATTCATGATTTTTTAAATTTTATTTTTAATTGGATAATTGCTTTACAGTGATGTGTTGTACATCAACATAAATCAGCCATAGGTATACGTACGTCCTCCTGGCTTTGGAACCTGCCTTCCACCTCCCTTCCCATCCCACCCCTCTAGGTTGTCACAGAGCTCCATGTTGTAGCTCCCCAAGTCATACAGCAAATTCCCACTGGCTATCTCTTTTACATATGGTAATGTATACGTTTCAATGTCACCCTCTCAATTCATCCCACCCTCTCCTTTCCTACCTGTGTCCACAGTCTGTTCTCTAAGTCTGCATCTCCACTGCTGTCCTGCAAACAGGTTCATCAATACCATCATTCTAGACTCTATATATATGTGTAAATATGTGATATTTGTTTTCCTCTAACTTACTTCACTTTGTATAATAGGCTCTAGGTTCATCTACCTCATTAGAACTGACTCAAATGTGTTCCCTTTTATGGCTGAGTAATATTCCATTGTATATATGTACCACAACTTCTTTATCCATTCACCTGCAGATGAACATCTAGGTTGCTTCTAGTTATTGTAAATAGTGCTGCAATGAACACTGGGGTATGTGTGTCTTTTGAAATTATGCTTTTTGCAAGGTGTATGCCCAGTAGTGGAATTGTTGAGACCCTTTCTTGATTCTTGACACTGCTTTTCTTCATCTCGGTATCTAGCACAGTTTGCTCCTTTATGACATGCTATCTTGGAAATTATTCTTTTCCTTCTGAGAAGTTATTTTTGTATTTGTACCTTCTGTACTTTGATTAGTATAAGTATTTGGTATATATTCATCTTCTCCACTAGACTTACTGAAATCAGGATTATGTACTTAGGTTTATTTTGTTCATGTTTGAAATTTTAGTGCCCTGCAGAAAGCCTGGCACATGCTCAGAACTTAATAAAATTTAGTGACTGTTGGAAGGAATGGAGACTTCATTGGTTAGTTCTTGTGGCAAGTTGGATTTCCTGGGAAAAAGACTCTGAGAATGACAAAAAAATGCAGAAATTCTAATGGGATAAACTCTTGTGGAATGTAGGAGAAGAAAGTAAGACTAGATAAAAGGATTTATTCTCAAGAAGTTCCCATCCATTCCATCAGGGAACTTCCTTCAGAGCTGTGCTGAGTTGAGGCAAGTAGCCAAGACCTTTAGAAGCCCGCATTGACCGTCTGTTGGATGCAGGCTTCCCGTCAGGGGTGTAACCACAGACGAGGCCATTTTCAAAGAGGACTGATGTTGAGGGCTATATTCAGGTGGTATTCCAACATCTGGGTTAATAACTGAAAGGTGCTTTGGGAGGTATATCACACAGTACACCCCTGTGACCTTCAGTATGTTTATGTTCTTGGTACAAGAGTCAATGAGGGATGGTCTTTCTCTTACTATTGCTTTCTGTGGCTCCAGTGAGCAGTTTGGAGTGGAGAGTATGGTATCTCATTCATGCAAACTTCTAAGAAGCTCACTCTGTTTCCCATGGAATGGGAAATGACACACATGTACTAAAAAGGCTTGGTTGATAGAATAATCTGTTTAAGAACCATGTGACTCAAGTACCTGAAGATCACTCTATTGTGCATGAGTTTTTGAGATAAAGGAAGAACTTGAGTATTCTGTTTAAAATTTTCAACATATTTGTTTTTAAGAAATTTTTGGCTGTCCTCGGTCTGCATTGCTGTGTGGGCTTTTCTCTAGTTGCGGAGTGTGTGGGCTGCTCATCATGGTGACTTTTCTTATTGAAGAACACAGGCTGTAGGGCGAGAGGGCTCAGTACCTATGGCTCCCTGGCTCTAGAGCTCAGGCTCAGTAGTTGTGACGCCTGAGCTTAGTTGCTCCTTGGCCTGTGGGATCTTCCTGGATGAGGGATCAAACCCCTGTCTCCTGCATCGGCAGGAGGAGTCTAGTCCTGAGTCACCAGAGAAGCACTTGAGCATCCATTTCTTATTCCTCCTTCCCACACGCTCTGTGCTTCAAATGCCTTGAAATCTACATACAATACCTGGCTTTTTTTTCCTACATTTCAGTTCAGTTCAGTTCAGACAATCAGTCATGTCCGACTCTTTGTGACCCCATGGACCACAGGACGCCAGACCTCCCTGTCCATCACCAGCTCCCAGAATTTACCCAAACTCATGTCCATCGAGTTGGTGATGTCATCCAACCATCTCATCCTCTGTTGTCCCCTTGTACTCCTGCCCTCAATCTTTCCCAGCATCAGAGTCTTTTCAAATGAGTCAGCTCTTTGCATCAGGTGGCCAAAGTACTGGAGTTTTCAGCTTCAGCATCAGTCCCTCCAATGAACACTCAGGACTGATCTCCTTTAGGATGGACTGATTGGACCTCCTTGCAGTCCAAGGAACTCTCAAGAGTCTTCTTCAACACCACAGTTCAAAAGCATCAATTCTTCAGCGTTCAGCTTTCTTCACAGTCAAACTCTCACATCCATACATGACCACTGGAAAACCCACAGCCTTGACTAGATGGACCTTTGTTGGCAAAGTAATGTCTCTGCTTTTTAACATGCTATCTAGGTTGGTCATAACTTTTCTTCCAAGGAGTAAGCGTCTTTTAATTTCATGGCTACAATCACCATCTCAGTGATTTTGGAGCCCCCCAAAATAAAGTCGGCCACTGTTTCCACTGTTTCCCCATCTGTTTGACACAAAGTGATGGGACCGTGATGCCCATGGGACTAAGATGCCATGATCTTCATTTTCTGAATGTTGAGCTTTAAGCCAACTTTCTTACTCTCCTCTTTCACTTTCATCAAGAGGCTCTTTAGTTCTTCTTCACTTTATGCCATAAGGGTGGTGTCATCTGCATATCTAAAGTATTGATATTTCTCCCAGCAATCTTGATTCCAGCTTGTACTTCCTCCAGCCCAGCGTTTCTCATGATATACTCTGTATAGAAGTTAAATAAGCAGGGTGACAATATACAGCCTTGACAAACTCCTTTCCCAATTTGGACCAGTCTGTTGTTCCATGTCCAGTTCTAACTGTTACTTCCTGACCTGCATACAGATTTCTCAAGTGGCAGGTCAGGTGGTCTGGTATTCCCATCTCTTTCAGAATTTTCCACAGTTTATTGTGATCCACATAGTCAAAGGCTTTGGCCTAGTCAATAAAGCAGAGATAGATATTTTTCTGTTTTTCCTACAGTTAAACCCTGGCAAGTGCTGTTTCCTGGGACCAAAATGCCAGTGTCTCTATCTTGCCTTCCTCACTCATTTCTATCCCCTTCTAAGCATGCTTTGAGACTCAGCTCAAATGATGCATCTTTTGCAAAACGTTTTCTGAATTTCTCCACTGACTTTCCCAGCAGGCTTGTTTGTCCACTGGGTGTTTTGTAGAGACTTCCCCTTAGCCATTTTCACTTGGCTGTGGTTTCATTATGTCTCTGTTAAGGGGCTGAGTATTTCTTGTGGGCAGAGACTATATTTTACTCATGTATCCCAGACCTGATCACAAGGCCTGGCACCACTGCCATGCAGGAGTTGGCTCCTAATGACTTGTGTGTGCCAAAGTTTAAATTTTCAGGAAGATTGTGAGTGGGTTGTATGTTATAGCCATTACTAGACACAGAATTACATAAAACTGTCATTAAATACATTTTATCAAAAAACAAAGAAATACTACAGACTCACCTCTTCCCTCGTTTTTCTGCCTTTTGCTGTTAGTCACATTGTTGAAATTATCTACATCTCCATTGTCCGTAGCAACGACCTACTGTAAAGGGATGAGCACTGAGCATCCGTTGCCAGCTCCATGTTTAATGATATCATGCTGGTCGATTGAAACTGGCCACAGTTAGAGGAATTTCCTATGGACACTGCCAAACACTACAAACCAGGGCTCCATCTCAACTGGAACAAATTGTTAAACATTTCATAAGCACATCGTTTCTGTACCTGCCACAAAAATGGTGCTTGATGAATTTCAGCTGAAGTAAAGGAATAGGAATTTTGGAAAATTTCATTTAGGCTGAGCATGAGGTGGGCGGCTGTGGAAGCCCAGAAGGAGATTGGATCTGGGATTGTTAAGGATTACAACTAGGGGGACGAGCCCATGGTCAACCACTTAAATAACTATTCTCACTTTACCTACAATAGGTTCTTTTTTTAAAAAAAAAAACTTATTTAAATTTTGTTTTAATTTTATTTTTAATCTGAGGATGATTACAATATTGTGATGATTTCTGCCATACCTCAGCGTGAATCAGCCATAGGTTTACATATGTCCCCTCCCTCTTAAACCTTCCTCCCTCCCCATCTCACCCCTCTAGGTTGTCACAGAGTACCGGCTTTGGGTTCCCTATGTCACGCAGCAAATTCCCACTTGCTATCTGTTTTGCATATGTAATGTATATGTTTTTGTGCAACTCTCTCAAATCATCCCACCTTCTCCCTCTCTCACTGTGTCCAAAATTCTCTTCTCTATGTCTTTGAAAAAAGAAATTATTCGTTTATTTTTGGCTCCGCTGGGTCTCATAGCCGCCAGGGCTTTCTTTAGTTTTGGTGAGCAGGGGCTACTCTTTGCTTCAGGGTGCAGGCTTCTCTTGCGGTGGCTTTTCTCCTTACAGAGCACAGGCTCTAGGGCATGCGGGCTTCAGTACTTGTGCCGTTCAGGCTTAGTTGTCCTGTGGCGTGTGCAGCCTCTCCTTATTAGGGATTGGACCCTTGTGCCCTGCATCAGCAGGTGGATTCTTACCCACTGGACCACTAGGGAAGTCCTGCAATATATTCTTGCAATGAGCAATGTATGGGGACCTGGCATGTTTTCAAACCTGCTCTTCAGGGTCTGACACTTGATATTTAGTCTCTAAGTTAATTCCAGAAGCTGATGGTATCTGTAATAGAGTGTTCATTGAGAAAGATTGACTTTTATTGTCTTAATTTTTAGCTGAAATCTCAAGACAGGCCCTGAGCGACTGCATGAAATTTTAATTGCAAACATGATTTCTTTTGATTGCCATATGGCTATATCATGATGTATATTTACTCTTTCTGAACCATTGGGTGTGAATATCCTAGGATGACAGATATGGTTAGTGGTGCTGTTGTTGAGATTGCTGGATGGGATGGTGGATGTTTTCTTAATGTGTAGAGATTGAGGACTGTGTTTGCAGAACCAAGTGCTGAGAGATAGGAGGAATTACTTGTGATTCTGCCCCAAATGTCAGGGTCTGAGGAGGACAGGTTGGTGCATGAGGTTGAAGTGGCAGCTGAGTCTCTGTTTTATTTAAAGATAGGGGGCTTGTCTATTCTCTCCTATTCTGGGCCAAAGGAGACATTTTAATATATTTGTTAACACGAAAGCTACTTTTAATTTCCTTATTATGATGTAAATTTATACTTCTCCTAAAATAAAAAGGCAATACAACAAGAAATAAACTTTTTGTGCCTGTTCAGGTGTGTCTAACTCTTTGCAGCATGGACTATAGCCCACTAGACTACTTTGTCCATGGAATTTTCCAGGCAAGAATAGTGGAGTGGGTTGCAGGGGATATTCTTGACCCAGGGATCAAACCCACGTGTCTTGTGTCTCCTGCACTGGCAGGCAGATTCTTTACCACTGTGCCACCTGGGAAGCGTCCCTACGTGCTAAGTCGCTTCAGTTGTGTCCAAGTCTTTGCGACTCCATGGACTATTGCCCGCCAGGCTCCTCTGTCCATGGGATTCTCCAGGCAAGAACACCGGAGTGGATTGTCCTGCCCTTCTCCAGGGCACCTTCCAGTCCCAGGGATTGCACCTACATCTCTTAGCTTCCAGCACTGGAAGGCAAGTTTGAGCTCTTTAAGTCCACCTGGGAAGCCTAACTACTTAAATCCTTTTCTTTAACAAATGAAAATTCAACATGACCTTAAGGACAAAACAAAAACAATCCAAGCTCTCAAATACAGTCACTCACAGTATGCCTCTTATTCTCCTTGACTATTTCTTCCTTGGTAAAGGTTTAATTCTTCCGGAAACTCTCTCCATAATATGGCAAAAGTGGTCATCTCCAGTTGTTGGATGATTTTTATCAGACTCTTTATTCATGCCTCTATTCTGGAGTGTGGAGTACACTGGCCTAGCTGCTGTTGCATGTCCACGCTTCAATCAATTCCTGTGTCTAGGGGCCAAGCCATTCTTACAGGCCAGGCTTAGATCGTGTTGCTACGGACCAGGGTTCTTGGCCTTCCTCAATTGATAGAAATTAACTAGAGGCCAGACAAGAAATTCAGGCAAGGCGTTACTGGGGATCTACATTGTTACATTTTCTCTTATTTTTCTGTTTATTTAGTCTAGGGTTTTTTGCTGTTGGCATAAAATTTGTTTCATTTTTAACCATATTAAGAATTTTTAAAGTTGATAGAGTCCATAACATATTCTGTCTTCCAGTGGTGACATTTGTAAATATTTCCATGTGAATCTTCCCATGAACTAATACATTTTACTTGTGTTTAGTTATAATAGTTATTAGTTAACATACACTGACTGTTGATGATCTCTGTTGTACTCTAATTTCCTATTTTACTATTTTATGCTCTTAATTTAAATTTTTTATTTATTTTCTGTGTGGTGAAAGAAACAATAGTCTTCATTGTAAGGTGCTACACAGGGAGAAGGATCTTCCCTGGCAGCTCAGTTGGCAAAAAACCCATCTGTCAATGTAGGAGACTTTAGAGATATGGGTTTTCTCTGCGAGGGAAAGATCCCCTGGAGAAGGAAATGGCAGCCCAGTCCAGTATTCTTGCCTAAAAAATTGCATGAAGAGAGCAGCCTGACAGACTATCATTCTTGGGGGTCATAAAGATGCAACTGAATGCACACACACATACAAGGAGAATAGGGTGGCTCATACTTAAAACTCCAAACTTCTTCTCTTAATTAAAAAAGGTACTTTCCAGACAAGGCTTTATTGGGGACCCTGCTTCAGAGTGGGGAGCAAGAACAAACCACAGGTTCCCTTGTTGGCTTGCTTACCTCCTGCAGGGTAGATGGGGTGGAGGGGGGCGGGGTGAGCCAGGGTCGTCGCGGGGTCAGGCTGGAGGCGTGGCTTAGGTGTTTGGCCCACCCCTTAGGTGGTGTCCAGTGCAAGAGCCATGCCCAGTACCCTGCTATGGCTCCTGACACCTTGCTTCTGCTCCAGACTCTTGAAAAGTGGCGGATGGGTTTTTTGGTCTCTGTATCTTTTGGGTCCAGGATTTGCCCCAACTGCGCATGCGCACAAGTATTTTTAGGTCCATGCCGTTTCTTTGTACTTTTAACTGGAGGAGAGGTGTGTCCCGGTGCAGGCACTGCAGCACTGCAGCCAACAGTCCCCAGCCTCAGGTCCCAGCCAGGGGCGGGGTGAGCCAGGGTCGTCGCGGGGTCAGGCTGGAGGCGTGGCTTAGGTGTTTGGCCCACCCCTTAGGTGGTGTCCAGTGCAAGAGCCATGCCCAGTACCCTGCTATGGCTCCTGACACCTTGCTTCTGCTCCAGACTCTTGAAAAGTGGCGGATGGGTTTTTTGGTCTCTGTATCTTTTGGGTCCAGGATTTGCCCCAACTGCGCATGCGCACAAGTATTTTTAGGTCCATGCCGTTTCTTTGTACTTTTAACTGGAGGAGAGGTGTGTCCCGGTGCAGGCACTGCAGCACTGCAGCCAACAGTCCCCAGCCTCAGGTCCCAGCCTGTCTCAGTGGAATCTCTCCTATAACCTCTTTTGAATTGTATGCGCTGAGAGTAGGGAAAGGAGTCACCCTGAACTGGAAGGAGTGGCCACTGGCAGCTGTCTCCTACACGAAGGCCTCCCCCTGGAGGTGACACTTGGTTAGCACTTGGCAGGATGAATTTACCAGCTAAAAAGCTTTGAGTGTCAGGGGCATGATGCAGATGGCTGAATTAGGGTATGCAAAAGAGAAAGGGGATTTGGGTGAGGCTAGAAACAGCGGGCATAGGAGTCCAGATTGTGAAAGAGTGTTTTGACTAGACCAAGAAATTGGTATTCTTCTAGGTTAGTCCTTCTAGGTTAGCATTGATTGTTAGGAAGACAGCTCTGGTGAGAGACAAGAACATGGCTGTGAATGGAGAGAACCTGGTTTTGTCAGAAAGATGGGTTGTCTGAGGGTTGCCAGCTGCAAAGTGGTGGCTCAGGGCTCCTGGGCTGAGGATTGTGAAAGAAAAAAATGCCAATGGATTAGCAACACACAATTATCTGATTTGAGGGCTTCTCTGGACGAGAGAGCCTGGTAGGCTGCAGTCCATGGGGGTCATGAACAGTCGGACATGACTGAGTGACTTCACTTTCACTTTTCATTTTCATGCACTGGAGAAGGAAATGGTAATCCACTCCAGTGTTCTTGCCTGGAGAATCCCAGGGATGGCGGAGCCTGGTGGGCTGCCATCTCTGGGGTCGCACAGAGTTGGACACGACTGAAGTGACTTAGCAGCAGCAGGTGGCTCAGTGGTAAAGAATCTGCCTGCCAATGCAGTAGAGTTGGTTCGACTCCCTGGGTCGGGACCGCCCCCCCCCCCCACAGTATTCTTACCTGGGAAATCCCATGGACAGAGGAGTCTTCTGGACTCTAGTCCATGGCATCACAAAAGACTAACCAACTATGCAAAAGAGTTAAACATGACTTAGCAACTAAACAACAACAACAATCATCTGATTTAGGATGGAGAGTCATGGCATACAGGCTATGTTTTCTATGATACTTTCAAGCTATGTCAATGAGGAGTTATCAAAGTACCCCTGCCACCCCAGCTGTTTCCTTTTCTTTCCAAAAAGGAGAAAGAAAATCTCACTGACTTCATGTTCCTTATTATATATTGATTTACTACCACCGTTGTCTGATTATTTATTGATAATAGACTAGAATAACTCATATTTTCATATGGCTTCTTTTATATATCAATGAAACAATTGAACATTGCTATTTGCTCCAATATAAATGCAATATAATTTTTGTAGAAGTAGGAAATTCTTGTTTGAAAAGGTCTTCCTCAGAGGGTTTTAGAAAACATACTACATGGTATTCCCTGTGGTCACAGCCATCTCAGGCCCCCTACTCTTCCGTCTTAGCTTATAAATTTTCATCTCATTTCTCTGGGCTTATGTTTTAAGGCTTAATAATAAATGGTATTAGATTGAACTGCCTCTTTGTAGGTTTTCTATTCTTAGTATATGGGTGAATAGATTAATTTATCACGCTATTAATCTGTCACCCTTCAGCAGCCATAAATTCAATTTCATACATTAACATGTGACTCCCAAGGGGATAGGGTAGATCTCAGGCCACAAATAACAAGTTATTAAAGTTGGAGATGAATGTGTGAATAACTGTGAGGAACAGAATTAACTCATGAAATTTTTAAAATGACTTTTTAAATGGACAGCCCATGAGTACCCTCTTCACACGTGCTAACTAAGAAAAGCAGGGCCAACTGATTCTTCAAGCTTGGACTTTTACCTGACTTTTGAACTTTCCCCCTGAATTCAGTCCCTTCTATGCTATATCCTGAGATCCTCAGCTCTGTTGACAGTTCCTTTGAAGGTACCACCCTGTTTCAAAATGATGTTTCCATTCATGCCATTGCATCTCTCTGGCATGATCTTCTCACCCTGTCTGCTTACTTAGCATTTTCCAAAGCCCAATTCATCTGTCATTTTTGAGAGGCATGACTCCATGACCCTCTTCCTTCTTTCCCTCCTCCATGTTAAATGTTCTTCCATGATTTCCCTGATCCTGCTTGATGGTTCTTTTACATTTATTTAGCTATTTGCCTGTGAGCTTAGTCAGGACACGCATTATCTTCTATTGTGGTACTCTGTGGTGCACTGGGAGATCAATCAATGCCTGCTGGATTGATTTGAAAGCCAATGTCCCAGGTGTCCCAGAAGACTCTTATAAGTCTGAGTAAATAGTGAAAAAACAAATTGAGAATAGCTCCACTTTTGCAGTCTTCTGATGCCATAGGCATGAAAGACCTCAGTACGAAGAGGTTTCTAATTCAGGATGTTCCAGTGGAGTCCATTTTCCTCTTGTTTCACTTTTGGCTGGTTGGATAAAAGCACAGTTGCTTCTGAAATGGAACAGTAGATCAGGGATGTGTTATTCACTTCCATTAACGTCTCTCTCTTCCTAAGTGCCTGGGAACGTGGGCACTCTTTGCATCTCGTTGTGGTGGCTACCCGGGGTTAGAGGCTTTGATTTCTGATGCTCTGTGTGTAGCCTCCAGCAAATCACATCCTGCTTGCTCTTCCTGGTGATGTTTTATTCATTAGAGTGTGGCCAAATGGAAATTATATCTTTGGCTGTTAACAATCTGTACTAAAGCGAACTTCTGGATATTAAAAAAAGAACCCAAGCCAAGGTGCAGGAATTGAGCTATTTATTTCTCCCTTCCTAACTTCAAAATGAGACTGGAGCAAAACATGTTTAGGGACTCTTGCCTGTAATCGGAGAGTACCTCCCTGGTTACCCCATATAAAGTACTGTCCTATCCCTTTTCTTTTACTCTGCCTGATTTTTTTTTTTTTGGCTGCACTGCTTGGCATGTGCAACTTCCCTAACCACAGATTGAACCCGTACCCCTTGCATTGTGAGCACACAGTAGGTGCCTAATAAATCTATGCTGATTAAGTGGAAGATTGTACTTATTACTATTCTTATAGAGCCCTTGCCACATACTGTCCCAGGCAAGGTGGTGGATATTTGTGCTACATTACTTTGCATCTTTCTCACACCATGCAACCAGTAGAGTATTGTGCCATTTCCACTTACCCTGGAGGGAAGTGAAGCTTAGAGAGATCTAGTAAGTTGCCTGAGGTTTCACAGATGGTCACTCCGTTCAGTTCAGTTCAGTCACCCAATCGTGTCTGACTCTTTGTGACCCCATGAATCGCAGTACACCAGGCCTCCCAGTCTATCACCAACTCCTGGAGTTCACCAAACCATGTGCACTGAGTTGGTGATGCCACCCAACCATCTCATCCTCTGTCATCCCCTTTTCCTGCTGCCCTCAATCTTTCCCAGCATCAGGGTCTTTTCAAATGAGTCAGCTCTTCACATCAGGTGGCCAAAGAATTGGAGTTTCAGCTTCAACATCATTCCCTCCAATTAACACTCAGGACTGATCTCCTTTAAAATGGACTTGTTGGATCTCTTTGCAGTCCAAGGGACTCTCAAGAGTCTTCTCCAACACCACAGTTCAAAAGCATCAATTCTTTGGCGCTCAGCTTTCTTTCTAGTCCAACTCTCACATCCATACATGACCACTGGAAAAACCAGAGCCTTGACTAGACAGACCTTTGTTGGTGAAGTAAAGTCTCTGCTTTTGAATATGCCATCTAGGTTGGTCATTACTTTCCTTCCAAGGAGTAAGCATCTCTTACTTTCATGAGCCTGAATTTTTAATCAGGATGCTGTTTGTGAAGGGTAGGTCTAGGTTCACAGTCTAATCTCTGAAGTTAAGTCATATGGTTTTCTGTGCAGTATTCTGGCATTTAGGGTCCCATGCCATCTAATTTCTTCTTTTCCGCTCATAAAAATAGTAATTGCTAAGACTTAGACATTTTTAGTTTTCAGGAACTGTATCAAGTCCTGTACCTAAATTATCTTATTTGGTCCTCAAAATAAATTCACGCAGTAGATTTTATAATTCTCCTTGCACAGATGGAGAGAGGAGATTCAGGTAGGTTAAGTGACTTCTAGCCACTTTGCTGATAAATAGTATAGTTGGGACTCGAACACAGACTTCCTTGTTCTTATGTCTGTTTGCTGATTTGTAATGCTGTGTTCTTTCTCCAGAAATTCCCTATGTGCTGTTTTATACCCAAGCGAAGGAATTACTGGTACAGTCTTAAGAAATTAATGTCTATACAATGGAAAGGATTAATCTCAGGGATTAATCTTAGTCACATGGAGAAAACTGCATTAGTGCATTGGAGGCACATTCTAAGAGGAAATGCCAAATCAGAGAGGGAAGAGGGGTTCAGGAGCCCTTTATTTGAATGGATTGAAAAAAAGAGATGCTTGCTTGTAGAAGGGAAAACATAGGTGAGGGGCAGAGATAGAATCTGAAATAGAGTCAGAAGAGGAAGGAACAGACTTGCTATTTATTGAACGTAATATATCAAGGTGATTATAAACTCAAGTCCTACGTTTAAGTTTCCTAGGTTGATATCATAGCTTATCATATTAGCTCCTCTCCTTGGGCAGCTTATTTTACCTCTGCCTCTTTTGTCTTATCTCGTAAATGAGGATAGCCCTAGTTCCTTCCCTGTACTGAATGGGATTAGTGGAGATGATGCCTGAAAGCCCTACACATAGTAGGGCCTACACATAGTATTGTTTAGTTGCTCAGTCATGTCTGACTCTTTGTGACCCTGTGGGCTGTAGCCCACTGGCCTCCTCTGTCCGTGGGATTTCCCAGGCAAGAATACTTGAGTGGATTGCCATTTCCTTCTCCCAGAGAATAGCAAGTACCCTAGAAATGTAAACTGTCATTGTTACTGATAGTTGTGGATTCATAGTAGTAAAGAAGAGATGGCTGCGATGGATGAAGGCTCCTGGTGTGCCAGAGTTGTTAGCAGAAACTGTGGGTTATCAGATTAAATAGCTTCAATTTCCAGAAGAGATATGTTCACCTCAGAGAGAAGATTGTTCTGTCTTGAGATTTTATATGGAGAGATACCTGCAGACCCAACACTGTCACCCAGCTCTTCAAATATATCTAAGGTTTTAAAATACAACTGGTGGCTATCCACCTGCCAGTGCAATAGATGCAAGAGACTCGGGTTCCGTCCCTGGGTCAGGAAGATTCCTTGGAAGAGGAAATAGTAACCCACTCCAGTGACTGGAAGTTCCATGGACAGAAGGGCCTGGTGGGGCTACAGTCTATGGGGTTGCAAAAAGTCGGACATGGTTTAGTGACTAAACATCAACATACAGGCTCTAGTTCAGCCATGAGAACACTGAATAGTATCAGTCCCAGGGAATGTGCCCTTGGCTAGACCCCGAAATCACCACTCTGTCAACCTAACAGTGTTCCTGGATGGAAGGAGATAAAATTGAATGGTATGAACCCCTGCATCTACCTGTCTTGCTGATGCTACCATCAAATATGTCTAGAATCAACCACTTCTGCAAATTCCATTACTCCCCCTAGTTCTTGGCCTTGACATTTCTCATTTGTATTTACCATTGTGAGTCTCCATACTGACATTTTTTATTTTTAAATTATTTTTAAGTTTTAATTTCTTTATTGTATTATATTACATTAATATATATTTTGCATTAATGTATTATAGCAATACATATATATGCATTAAAATTTTTTTCCATTATGTTTTTAAAAATTTATTTCTAATTGGAGTATAATTGCTTTACAGTATCGTGTTGATTTCTGCCATACAACAGCATGAATCAGCTATGAGTATACATACATTCTTTCCCTCTTGAACCTCCCTTTCACCCCTATTCCCACCCTTCTAGGTTATCACAGCAGACTGGCCTTCCTTGCAGCCACTTTAGCTCCTACAGTCTACACAGCCGCAGTGGGTTCTTGAGATAGGAAATCAGTCAAACTCCCCACACCCCACCCTATTTAGCATCTTCCAACCAGCTTCATGTTGCACTTGGAACAGAATCAGAATACCTTGCCATGGCCTGCTGACCCTAGAGTATCTGCCCCTGTCCTCTTCTCTGATGTCACCCCCGCTTCACACTCCCACTTGCTCATAGGGAGTCCCTCTGATTTCTTCCTGTTCTCACAAGTACCTACCTAGTTCCTGCCACTGGATCTTTGCATATGTTCTTCCACCAAATATTAATGGATGGCTTCTCCTTATCATTCACTTCTCTACCTAGCTGTCCCTTTATTAAGCTGTTTGTCTCTCTGATGGCCCTGTTCTGTCCCATGGCATACGCTTCATGGCGCAGACCGACTTGCTAAAATTATCCTGAAGTTACTTGTTTCTTTAGGTAAATTCATTTCCAATGGGGAATTTTTACTTGTGTCCTACTATATTGTTCACAAAGAGTTGGACATGACTAAGTGACTAAGCACAGCATAGCACAGCACATATCCTCACTCTCAGAAATGATGTCTGTGTTTTGATAGGTGTACCTTGAATACTTAATGAATGAATGGATCCCTTGTGAATGAGTGTTTACTTTGCCATAGGGGTTTGTGTTCACAGTATAAACACTGAGGGCCACATCAGGAGGAGGGACTCATATACCCACTACAAGGTGTCCACATCAGAAACAAAGTCAGTAGCTGGATTTGGTCCTTGGTCAGCCAGCTGGCATCTCCATTTTAAAAACACTTCTCCTTCTGATTTTACAATTAAGTATTTTTTAAACCAGTCAGCACTTTTTGAATTTGTGTACGCTCAGTTTTGTGTCTGACTCTTTGAGACCCCATGAACTGTAGCCCACCAGCCTTCCCTGTCCATGGGATTTTCTAGACAAGAATACTGGAATGGGTTGCCATTTGGATGTGTAAGTTTCCTTTATATAAACACTTGTCGAGTGTCTGTTAACTTAGGATTTTTTTGTGTAATGAACCAAATTAGCACATGTATAAAGAAGCAGGCTAGGATTTTGGTTTTAAGTGGAGAGAATTCCAATTCCTGCTTTGTTGCCTGCCTTCACCTAAGAATTTGTACATATATACAGTGTGGGTAATTGATCAGAGTTAAAGATAGGTTGTTTGCTATTTTGTTACTTTCTCATTAGGATATAAATGACAGCTGCAAAGTCCCAAAGTCCCTTTTCTCTTAGTATTATTTTTGGATCCACAACACAGGTGTTCTTTGTAGCAGTATATTTCAGTAGAGTATTTGTAAGTTCTACCTGGTGCTGCTTAAAAGAGGCTGTGATGTTCCTAATTTCTAACAATAAATTTACTTTAGGGAATGTCTATTGAAAAGAAGACTACCCACTTCCAATAGTAAATTAGAAGGGAGATGGTATATCCTAGAAACGATTATGGTAAATTTGTTCTCTGGGGGAAATTTTGGAATATATTTATTTTCCTGCTTCATGGATATCCAGTGTAGAAATATTTAAGAGATTGGCTACCTCTGTAGTTTGTAATGACAAATTCACATCATTCAAGATTTGTAGAAGATAAAACTAACTATGAATGCAGATGATTTAAAAGTGAGATACGGTAGTTCTCACTGGCATGAATTGATCTCTGTTGAGGCTCACAGTGCCAATGCAGGGATCTGGTGCCCGTCAACACAGGCCTGAGGCAAGGCATTGGCTCTCTAACTTGCATCTCCTGTGCAGATAACTGATTCTAGCAGCAGACTTCTGAGGTCCAGTGTGAATTATTGACCTCGTATAGACTTGTCCCCCAGCTACTATTTTAAATTTAGTTCAGTCTGAGAGTGTCTGGGTTCTATTATCTAAGGGCTGTGAGTTGCCTCTGTGAACTGATGTGTGATGTCAGGACCATTAGCCCGCCAACAAGCTGTGTATCACCCCACCTGCTCTGACTACCTCTTTCCTGACTCAAGGTTTAGAGGCTGGAACTGAAGAGGTGAAATTAGACTGGCCTTTCATCCCCACCCCGAGTCCCATTTGCTGTAAAGTTAAGACACAGTGACAGATGAGATTAACCTTTTGAAGTGCATATCTCTTCTCCTGACAAAAGTCTTTTCAGTTTTATGATACGTTCCTTTTAGCATCTTTCAGTGTGATAGGAAACCATTTGCAAATTTCCAAGCATTTAGACTTAGTGCCAAGGGGCAGAAGGGATGAGACCCATGTATCTTTATCTGTGTATCAAGGCTGTGATGTTCCTAATTTCTAACAATAAATTTACTTTAGGGAATGTCTATTGAAAAGAAGACTACCCACTATCCAATAGTAAATTAGAAGGGAGATGGTATATCCTAGAAACGATTATGGTAAATTTGTTCTCTGGGGGAAATTTTGGAATATATTTATTTTCCTGCTTCATGGATATCCAGTGTAGAAATATTTAAGAGATTGGCTACCTCTGTAGTTTGTAATGACAAATTCACATCATTCAAGATTTGTAGAATATAAAACTAACTATGAATGCAGATGATTTAAAAGTGAGATACGGTAGTTCTCACTGGCATGAATTGATCTCTGTTGAGGCTCACAGTGCCAATGCAGGGATCTGGTGCCCGTCAACACAGGCCTGAGGCAAGGCATTGGCTCTCTAACTTGCATCTCCTGTGCAGATAACTGATTCTAGCAGCAGACTTCTGAGGTCCAGTGTGAATTATTGACCTCGTATAGACTTGTCCCCCAGCTACTATTTTAAATTTAGTTCAGTCTGAGAGTGTCTGGGTTCTATTATCTAAGGGCTGTGAGTTGCCTCTGTGAACTGATGTGTGATGTCAGGACCATTAGCCCGCCAACAAGCTGTGTATCACCCCACCTGCTCTGACTACCTCTTTCCTGACTCAAGGTTTAGAGGCTGGAACTGAAGAGGTGAAATTAGACTGGCCTTTCATCCCCACCCCGAGTCCCATTTGCTGTAAAGTTAAGACACAGTGACAGATGAGATTAACCTTTTGAAGTGCATATCTCTTCTCCTGACAAAAGTCTTTTCAGTTTTATGATACGTTCCTTTTAGCATCTTTCAGTGTGATAGGAAACCATTTGCAAATTTCCAAGCATTTAGACTTAGTGCCAAGGGGCAGAAGGGATGAGACCCATGTATCTTTATCTGTGTATCTGTATCCATATCTTTGTCTGTATCTTTACATCTGCATCTGTATATCTGTCCCGCAGTGGTAAAGAATCTGCCTGCCAGCACAGAACACAGCAGGTTCGATCCTTGGGTTGAAGAGATCCCCTGGAAGAGGGCATGACAACTCACTCCAGTATTCTTGCCTGGAGTATCCCATGGACAGGGCAGCTTGGTGGGCTACAGTCCATGGGGTCATGAAGAGCTGGACACAACTAAGCATGCGTGCACACACACACACCCTATATATATCACTATCTCTCTATATTTTTTTAATATCTAGTTTCTTATCCAGGAGTGCTCTTTCTGATAAGCCACTCCTCCTTTTAACCTTGGCTGAGTTGTCAGTTCTCTGCCACCATTTTAGCATCACCTTATAAGCATGTGAACTGTGCCGATTCTGGAGCCCTAACTCAGACCCACTGAGCTGGAATCTCCTTGGGAGGAAGTTCTAGTCTCCCATGTACACTGGGAGCAGGTATACATGCTGAAGTTGATCTTCCTTCCACTGAGTTCTCTTCACCTCTTTCACTGCAGACTGGCCCACATTAGGATGAGGCCCTATTTCTGTTTAAATTTGCAGCATCATACAGGGCTAATGATGTTTTTGACTGAAGAAATACATGAGTGGATTTCTAGATCATTTGGTTCTGTCACTGACCTTGGAACATGATCTACTGAGATTACATTTCTTTGCTTTTAAACAGCACTGTAGCCTAGAAAACGACAGCAAAACCAAGACTCTTTAGGAAAGGCAGTTGAGATTTGAAAGCATGACATGTGAATGGGGCTACCCAATTCTTCTTTCAGGACAGTTAGGTGAAATGACAGTGTCTGGTACATAGTAGATCTTTAGTAAGTATTTGTTGAATAAATAAATAAGTAAATAAAGGAGTAGTTCATTGAGGTTCATGAGAGGATGTTAAGGTTTTGCACTTTCTTAGGACTGATGTTTGTATCATCCCCACATTCTTGTGTTGAATCCTTAAACTACAATCAGTAGATGTGGAGACGGGGGTCTTTGAGATGTAATTTGGTTTAGATGAAGTCAGGGGGATGGGGACCCATTATGGGATTAGTGCCTTTATAAGAAGAGGCTGGAGAGAGATGGTCTCTCTCTCTCTGCCATGTGAGGATATAACAAGAAGTCATCTATTTGGAAACCAGAAAGAAACCCCTCATAAGAAATCAAATCTGCCAGCATCTTGATCTTGAACTTCAAACCTCCAGAGCCATTAGAAATACATATACATATCTATGCCTAAGCCACATGGTCTGATATTTTATTATAGGAGCCTGAGATGACATGTCATCCTGTGTAAGGGAGGATTTCTTCCAGGGTTTTGATCTTGTCTGCTTCTTTACTGAATCTTCTGAGTCCAGAATAATCCTTGTCTTATACCAGGGACTAAATAAATGTTTATTGAATGATGGAATATCCAAAAGAACAACTGCAATTGCGATGATTTCTAGATCAAGAGAAAGACAAGGCAATCTTTAGGTCCATTCATGTAGATGGAAATGACATTATTTTGTTCTTTTTAATGGTTGATTATTATTCCATTGTGCATATGCTCCACATCTTTATGCATTCATCTGTTGATGGATTTAGGTTGCTTTCATGTGCTGGCTACTGTAAATAATGCTGCAATGATTATTGGGGTTGCATGTACCTTTTTTGAGTTATGCTTTTCTCCAGATATATGCCCAGGAGTGGGAATGCTGGATCATATGGTAGCTTTGTTTTTAGGTTTTTAAAGAAACCATCATACTGAGTAAAGTAAATCACACAGAGAGAAGGAAATATCATATGATATCGCTTATGTGTAGAATCTTAAAAAATGGTACAAATGAACTTACAAAAAAAAATAGAGTCACAGATATAGAAAACAAACTTACAGTTACCAGGGGGAAAGAAGGTGGGGAGGGGTAAATTGGGAGATTGGACATATGGACACGACTATATATAAACTAGATAACTAATAGTGAAGTGAAGAAGTGAAGTGAAGTTGCTCAGTCGTGTTGGACTCTTTGTGACCCCGTGGACTGTAGCCTACCAGGCTCCTCCGTCCATGGGATTCTCCAGGCAAGAGTACTCGAGTGGGTTGCCATTTCCTTCTCCAGGGGATGTTCCCAACCCAGGGATCAAACCCAGGTCTCCCACATTGGAGGCAGACGCTTTAACCTCTGAGCCACCAGGGAAGCCCAAAGAAGATAACTAATAAGAACCTATTAAAAAGCACAGGGAACTCTACTCAGTACTTTGTAATGACCTGTATGGGAAAACAAAATGAGTGGATATATGTATAACTGACTTACTTTGATATACAGCAGAAACTAACACAACATTGTAAATCAAATTTACTCCAATAAAAATTAGTTAAAAATAAATGTAAAAATGAAAAAGAATAAAATTCCTTAGTATTAAAGAAAAAAGACAGAGGCAACTGTGAGCAGTCAGGCCAGCTCTGTCTCCTTAAAGGCAACCTGCTCGCTCAGCGCTCTGAACCAGCCCTTTTCCCTGTGGGCAGTCTCCTGGACAGATGTCCCCTGGGTTTCCCCTGGGACATAAAAAGAGGGGCTTGAAAGTGAGAGGGGATGTGATGTAAATGAGAGAAAGACCGGAACGAGGGGCTTCAGAGTCACTCTAATAGGTGTCAGCTTTACGCACCTGTGGCTTTTCTGTCAATTTGGCCCCACGCTGGGGACTCATTAGGGAGGGAAGCTGCTGTCTCTACCAACACAGCCCCAGCCTCTCCAAGAAGCAGGTTAGTTAAGGCAGGTTAGCCAGCCAAGGAGCAGTAACAAGGGAACAATTTGGAGTAAAATGTTAGCAGAGGTGCTTGGGAAATTCTCAGGTCACCCAACAAGCCAAATGTGGGTCTCTTCATCTGCAAAATGGAGAGAATAGTGTTGATGATATTATCACATGGAATTGTGATAATGAAAGTGGAAACACTTCGTTTATTAACATCTGGTATAAATGCTAGCTCATCCTGTTTACTTTGTGGCTGCCTTTGGTTCATTTCAAGGAAGGACCGATGGTAGGAAGTGTGCATGAGACAAAGGTGTATGTCCAGGTATCTAATGGCTCTCTACAGTGTTAAGAAAGGCTTCCCTGGTGGCTCAGTCATAAAAAGTCAACCTGCCAATGCAGGAGACGTGGGGTTGATCTATGATTGGGGCTGATCCCCTGGTGAAGGAGATGGCAACCCACTCTAGTATTCTTGCCTGGAGGATGTCACAGACAGAGGAGCATGCCTGGCTATAGTCCATGGGGTCTCAAAGAGTCAGACAAGACTTTGCAACTAAAGAATAAACAACAAAGTAGAGACATAACTGCTTTAAGACAAGAACCAGAGAAGCTGTCGGTGGATCAAAGGATGTATCAGTTCAGTTGCTCAGTTGTCTGACTCTTTATGACCCCGTGGACTATAGCATGCCAAGCTTCCCTGTTCAGCACTAACTCTTAGAGCTTACTCAAGCTCATGTCCATCAGGTTGGTGATGCCATTCAACCATTTCATCCTCTGTCATTGCCTTCTCCTCCTGTATTCAATCTCTTCCAGCATCAGGGTCTTTTCCAGTGAGTCAGTTATTCACATCAGGTGGCCAAAGTATTGGAGTTTCAGCTTCAGCATCAGTCCTTCCAATGAATATTCAGGACTGATTTTCTTTAGGATGGACTGGTTTGATTTCCTTGCTGCCCAAAGGACTCTCAAAATTCTTCTCCAATACCACAGTTCAAAAGCATCAATTCTTTGGTGCTCAACTTTCTTTACGGTCCAGCTCTCACATCCATGCATCACAACTGGAAAAATCATAGCTTTGACTAGAAGGGCACTTGACTGCTTAGTTTCATGGCTGGAGTCACCATCTGCAGTGACTTTGCAGCCCAGGAAAATAAAGTCTGTCATTGCTTCCATTGTTTCCCCATCTATTTGCTATGAAGTGATGGGACCAGATGCCGTGATCTTCATTTTTTGAATGTTGAGTTTTAAGCAACTTTTTCACTCTTCTCTTTCATTTTCATCAAGAGACTCTCTAATTCCTATTTGCTTTCTGCCATAAAGGTAGTGTCATCTGCATATCTGAGGTTGTTGATATTTCTCCCAATCTTGATTCCAGCTTGTGCTTCATCCAGCCTGGCATTTCACTTGATGTACTCTGCATATAAGTTAAATAAGCAGAGTGACAATATACAGCCTTGTCGTACTCCTTTCGCAATTTGGAACCAGTTCATTGTTCCATGGCCAGTTCTAATTGTTGCTTCTTGAGCTGCGTACACATTTTTCAGGAGGCAGGTAAGGAGGTTTGATATTTCCATTTCTTTAAGAATTTCCTACAGTTTGTTGTGATCTACACAGTCAAGGGCTTTAGTATAGTCAGTGAAGTAGATGTTTCTCTGGAATTCTCTTGCTTTTTCTATGAAATGATGGATGTTGGCAATTAATCTCTGGTTCCTATACTTTCTCTAAATCCAGTTTGAACATCTGGAAGTTCTCGGTTCAAATACTGTTGAAGCCTAGCTTGGAGAATTTTCAGCATTACTTTGCTAGCATGTGAGATGAGTGCAATTGTGTGGTAGTTCATGTATAGTGAACATTCTTTGGCACTACCTTTCTTTTGTATTGGAATGAAAACTGATCTTTTCTAGTCCTGTGGTCATTGCTGAGTTTTCCAAATTTGCTGGCATATTGAGTGCAGCACTTTCTCAGCATCATCTTTTAGGATTTGAAATAGCTCAGCTGAAATTCCATCACCTCCACTGGTTTTGTTTATAGTGATGCTTCCTAAGCCCCACTTGACTTTGTACTCCAGGATGTCTGCCTCTAGGTGAGTGATCACACCAGCATGGTTATCTGGGTCATGAAGATCTTTTTTTGTATAGTTCTTCTGTGTTTTCTTGCCACCTCTTCTTAATATCTTCTGCTTCTGCTAGGTCCATACCATTTCTGTCCTTTATTGTGCCATCTTTGCAAGAAATGTTCCCTTGGAACCGCTAATTTTCTTGAAGAGATATCTAGTCTTTCCCATTCTATTGTTTTCCTAAACTTCTTTGCATTGATCATTGAGGAAGGCTTTCTTATCTCTCCTTGCTCTTCTTTGGAACTCTGCATTCAGATGGGTATATCTTTCCTTTTCTCCTTTGCCTTTTGCTTCTCTTCTTTTCTCAGCTATTTGTAAGGCCTTCTTAGACAGCCATTTTGCCTTTTGCATTTCTTTTTCTTGGGGATGGTCTTGATCACTGTCTCCTGGACAGTGTCATGAACCTCTGTCCATAGTTCTTCAGGCATTCTATCATATCTAATCCCTTGAATATATTTGTCACTTCCACTGTATAATCTTAAGGGATTTGATTTAGGTCATACCTGTATGGTCTAGTTGTTTTCCCTACTTTCTTCAATTTAAGTCTGACTTTTATAAAAAGGAGTTCATGATTTGAGTGACAGTCAGCTTCCGGCTGACTGTATAGAGCTTCTCCATCTTCAGCTACAAAGAATATAATCAATCTGATTTTAGTGTTGACCATCTGGTGTTGTCCATTTGTAGAGTTGTCTCTTGTGTTGTTGGAAGAGGGTGTTTGCTATGACCAGTGCTTTCTCTTGCCGAAACTCTGTTAGCCTTTGCCCTGCTTCATTTTGTATCCCAAGGCCAAACTTGTCTGTTACTCCACATATCTCTTGAGTTCCTACCATTGAATTCCATTCCCCTGTGATGAAAAGGACATCTTTTTTTTTTTTTTTTGGTGTTAGTTCTAGAGTGTCTTGTTGGTCCTAATAGAACCGTTCAACTTCTTTGTCATTAGTGGTTGGGGCATAGACTTGGATTACTCTGATGTTGAATGGTTTGCCTTGGAAACAAATAGTGATCATTCTGTCCTTTTTAAGGTTGCACTCAAGTGCTGCATTTCAGACTCTTCTGTTGACTATGAGGGCTACTCCATTTCTTCTAAGGGATTCTTGCTCACAGTAGTAGATATAATGGTCATCTGTTAAATTCACCCATTCTGATTCATTTTAGTTCACTGATCCCTAAAATGTCAATGTTCACTCTTGCCATCTCCTGTTTGATCACTTCCAATTTACCTTGATTCGTGGACCTAACATCCAGGTACCTAGCAATATTGTTCTTTACAACACCAGAATTTACTTCCTTCACCAATCACATCCACAACTGGGCGTTGTTTTCGCTTTGGCTCAGCCTCTTCGTTCTTTCTGGAGATATTTCTCCACTGTTTTCCCATAGCATTGTGGACACCTACCGACCTGGGGAGTTCATCTTTCAGTGTCATACCTTTTTGCCTTTTTATACTGTCCGTGGGGTTCTCAAGGGAAGAATACTGATGTGGTTTTCCATTCCCTTCTCCAGTGGACCACATTTTGTCAGAACTCTCCACCATGACCCTTCCATCTTGGGTGGCCCTACAAGACATGGGTCATAGTTTCACTGAGTTAGTAAAAGCTGTGATCCATGTGAATAGTTTGGTTAGTTTTCTGTGATTGTGGTTTTCATTCTGTTTTCCCTCTGATGAAAAATGATAAGATCAAAGCAAGGGAGAGACCTCTTTGGAAGGAGTTAAAATACTTCCTTGGTGAGGCAGCAAGGTGGCCGGGTTTTTGAGATTGGGTAGGATTTTTATGGGAGAAGGCAGTGGCGCTCCACTCCAGTACTCTTGCCTGGAAAATCCCATGGACAGAAAGGCTGCAGTCCATATCGCTGGGAGTCTGACACGACTGAGCAACTTCGCTTTCACTTTTCACTTTTATGTATTGAAGAAGGAAATGGCAACCCACTCCAGTGTTCTTGCCTGGAGAATCCCAGGGATGGCAGAGCCTGGTGGGCGGCCGTCTATGGGGTTGCACAAAGTTGGACATGACTGAAGCGACTTAGCAGCAGCAGCAGGATTTTTATGGGCTTAAATGTGGAGGAAGAAGACATTGAGCAGGACGGACTTCCAGTAAATATGACCAGGGAGTGGAGAGATGATGGAGCATGGTGAGCGTTGGGAGAAATTTGCACAGGATATTGATGTGGCTGCAGTAGGAGATGAGCCTGGAAAGGGACGCCCAAACCAGATTGCAGAAGCTCTTGAGGGAGGCAGAGAGCTGATTTGCAGGTAAAGGCAGCTGAGGCAGGATGTCGTCTGACTTGTGCAGTACTCTGGGAACACGAAACTGATGGCAGTAGGGGAAGACAGGATGCTGCAAAGGTACATTATGGTTTTCATAATATTCTGGTTATTTTAAGCCACAGAAAAATGAACAGGCAAGAATGCTTAGGGACTTCAGACCTACATCTGCAAAGGGATGAGGGGCAAACTGCTTTCTGATAATGATCCAGGAATGGTTCTTGCAACACAACAAGTTCTCGCAAGGGCTGGGCCAATTCAGATAGAATCGAGTCCCAGGGCAGACACTGCACTGCTTTGCTAGCTCAGTTCATTCCCCTCTCCTCGCCTCCCAGGAAGACTGCATTGTTTTTGATAACACCTTGGAAATCTGAGAAAGAAGGTAGCACAAAATGAACATGAAACTGACCCTTCATGACCTGTGTTAAAATGAGGATTTCTGTGACTTCAATATGACTTTGAATTTCTGATGTAAGAAAAGATGATTTTACATTTCACATTGCCTGCATATATTGTATATTACAAATGAATGCTTTCCGGTTTTGTTTCTAATTATAAAGCAACCTCTTTTCAATGCAGAAAGCTTGTAAAATGGAAAGGCACTTTTGCAAAAAAATCATTGTTAAATTTTCTTTATCTAGTCTTTAATGACTTAGTCTTTAAAAGCATAGATTTAGTAGGTATATATTTACGCACATAAATACACATATGTTTGTGTGCATATATATCTGGATATTTGTATATTTACATAAGATATAACTTTTATATAATTTTTATAAAGTTCTGTAATATAATGTTTGTGTCTATATATGCTGCTGTGTGTACACTGTATTATAAATATGTACTGTGTACCTATTTTCATATTTCAAGGTATGTGCATTTCTTTGTGCTCAGTTTTCTTTTTATTTGAAGTAGTTGATGTCCATTCTCTCACGTCACATAATACTCCTTTAGTATGTGCTCTGATGTTCAGAAAAGTGAGTCTTCCCTGCCCAAGTTTTGTGACGTCTGTGTGTTAATTGTGTACTTAATAACTTTTAAAATATTTTTCTAGAAATTTTATATGTATTTCCCTGGATATAAGGATTATTATTATGGCCATTTGAAATTGAGAGACTGAAATTTCAAAAATTTCAGGCTTTCTCCAGGTCAAATAACCTGTAACCTTGCTACTGACAAGGTCCACTATGAAAAAACCTTGAGTGTCTGAAGGTGGAAGTGAAAATGTTCGTTGCTCAGGTGTGTCTGACTCTTGGCAACCCCATGGACTGTAGCCCTCCAGGCTCCTCTGTCCATGGGATTCTCCAGGCAAGAATTCTGGAGTTGTTGCCATTTCCTTCTCCAGGGGATCTTCCTGATCCAGAGATCAAACCTGGATATCCTGCATTGCAGGCAGATTCTTTACCATCTGACCCTGAGTGTCTGAGGTGGGACTCATCACAGAGCAGTGTATGGCCCTAGTTAAGCCCACTGACTTTGAACTGAACACACTTCCTTGGTTCAAATTCAAGTTCTGCCACATGACTGACCAGGTTCCTCAACCTGTCCTAGCCTCTGTTTTGCTGTTTGTGAAATGAGGATACTAATAAGATTCCTCTGTTACTGGATTGAAATAATGAGTAAATTCATCAGTTTATGCGCTACACTTAGAATATGCCAGCTTATAGCCAGCTGTGTCTCTATGAAGGCTTCTTATAAGTCACCTCAGTCGTGTCTGACTCTTAGTGACCCCACGGACTACAGCCCACCAGGCTCCTCTGTCCATGGCATTTTCCAGGCAAGAGTACTGGAGTGGGGTGCCATTGCCTTCTCCTCTATGAAGGCTAGCTATCATAAAGACAGGGCTTTGCTTTCCACTGTGCCAACTGTCTCTCTTTATGTGACTGAACCTTAATCTTTGAGTTGATTTATTTCTCCTTCTCCAGAAAAGGTGATTTTAGTTAAGACTCTATCTAAATGTAACAAAAGAAAGTTCATTCAGGGAAAGAATAAGCACAGCGGTTACCTCTCTTCTGAGAGGGCTTTTTATTTTTCTGAGATAAATAAGCACTATTGTTGTTGTTTTAGTCACTAAATCATGTCTGACTCTTTGCGACCCCATGGACTTTAGCCTGCCAGACTCTTCTGTACATGGGATTCTCCAGGCAAGAATCCTGGAGTGGGTTGCCGTTTCCTTCTCCAGAGAATCTTGCTGATTCACAGATCAACTAACATCTCCCGCCTTGGCAGGTAGATTCTTTACCACTGAGCCACCAGGGGAGCCCTAAGTGAGCATGAGTTGATAATAGTGCAGTAATTTCTTTAGGATATTTGCTGAAGCTGGAAGCAGTACTGATTATAGTTTTGTGTGCTGAAGGATCAAACTGTTTTCATGGGGGGCCACTGTTGGGCTTGTTTGATTTCTGGTGTTGCCCCCAACTCCAGGCTGAGTTGCTGATGCTCTCAGCTACAGTTCCACAGTGGAGACAGCTTCCTTCCTTGTTAATCAGGGTGTTTAATGCAGGGGCTAATGATGTGATATGCAACCACTCTGCAACTGTTAAGCCATATGGCACTTGCTTGTTGTTATTTATGGTGAAGGCATTTATGCTTTTAGTACCGCAAAGCACTCATCTATATCTGAAATGATGCTTCAAAGTGCTTTGAGAAGCTATGTGTTCTAGTTTTGTGTCCTAATCCAGTATTCTTAGGTCCAGTCCATGAACAGTAAGGGGGAAATCAGCACCAGGGACAGCGTTTGAATCAAGATGCACACACCGAGTAGGAAAGAAATTTAATCCTCACCTAGAAACAAAGCATTATTACCAAGTTTTCGAGAGGCTTCAGGGGTATCAACCAGAACTCATATGTTAAAAAGAAAATAAAAATCTTATTTTCTTGGCTTCTCTTTGCATGTGTAGTTACTCAGTCATGTCCAACTATTTCAGACACTATAGACTGTAGCCTGCCAGGCTCCTCTCTCCATGGGATTTTTCAGGCAACAATACTGGAGTGGGTTGCCATTTTCCTCCTCCAGGAGGTCTTCCTGACCCAGGGATCAAACCTGCATCTCCAGTGTCTCCTTCATTGAAGGTGTATTTTTTACCTGCTGAGCCCTTGGGGAAGCCCCTGGCTTCTTTTTATTTGGATGGATTTAACTACAAAAAAAAAAATACACCAAGAACTGAAAGTACCAGGTTAAAAAATATATAGCTACAGGATAAATGTTTATATTAATAGTAAAATGAGAACTGTCACGTACACTTGCTCTGTGCTGGGCACAGTAGCTTTAGGGATGTATTGTGGACAGATGTCAGTCCATGAGGGGCTTGGCAACATCCCTCTAAATGAAATGACACAAAAGTCTGTGTTTATCAGACATTACCCCTCCCCTCCCCTCCCCCCACCATAAGTGTTATATATATTGCATCAGTTGGATCATAGATGTATATATATATTCTATCATATGCATAATTTGCCCATAATGGGAGCTAGTACCCCAAGGGCTTTATTCAGCTTCATAAGGCTGATACTAGAAATACTGAACAGATGGTACGGCATGGATACAAACCCAACAATTCAGCTATCAATGAATATCAGCATGGTCCTTTAGTGCTTATTTGAGAAATGCCTTCCTTGATTCTCTAGGGCGGTGATTCTCCATCAGGAGGGTGGTTTTGCCACCCCCATGCCCAATCTACCCAGGGCCCTTGTGGCAATGTCTAGTGACATTTTTGGTTGTTCCAACTGGTGAGAGAATGCTAGTTCCCATTAGCATGGGAACTGGCCTCTGGTGGTACAGGAGCATCTGTGCATGTGATGAGGGATAGGACACCCACTGCCTTCTCCTGCCATAGAGATCCTACCTCATGTGTCAAGAGTGCTGCTGTGGATGACTCAGCTCTAGAGTGAGTCTGAGCCTGAAGTTGAATTCATTGTAAAAGGAGGGATTTGTCAGCAGAGTCCTCTTCACTGTCCTTCGCTCAATGCAGCTTCTCTTCTAAATAGATGTTAAATATGCACAGAAATTACTTGAAGGGAACACTAAATGTCTAGACTGTATAGAATGTCACTATGTCTTGGTCCAGACAGGCTAGGCGGCTATGCTTAGTGCTTTAAATGTGTCATTTTATTTAATTTGCTAAATAACCCTACCAGACTGAAGGCAGTATTACTATATTTCAGAAATATGAAAACTTCTGCTTTTATGTGAATTCCTCTCAATGTTATTTAGAGTCAAATAACAGGCAGTCAGTCCCTTACCACGTGGTTGGTTTTCCAGAAGATGGAAATAGACCTTATTTGGTACCTAGGAAGGGATGGGAAACTGAACTTTCTTGGTGACATTACAAAACTGTATATTTAAAAGACTTGGCAAATAGCATTATTTCTAGTCTGGTTGGTTATTATACAGAGAATGAGCTTGTTAATCCATGCATGGAGTGCTTCCTGCCATGCAACTGCCTGAGAGGTGATACATTGCTGTGTGCAAAGAAATATATGCTTTCCATCGTGGTCTCCATCTGTGTGGGGAAACGATACCCAGGGAACATAAATCTCCTGCATTCAGCCTGTTTGTTAGCTGAGCTGATATTTCCTCATCTACTTGGTTGATTTTCTCAGATCTGACATAGGGTAAAGTCTGATCTTGATCTTATGGACCATTAGTTTTGAAATTAACTTAGACTATGCTCTAAGTACTTCGCACATATTAACTCATTTATGCATTATGAATGTTTCCACTTTATGGACAAAGAGACTGAAGAATAGGAAGATAACTTCCCAGTGTTAAGTCAGGGCTCAGTGCAGATTTGAACCCAGAGTCTCTTCTTGATGTGCACTCCTTCTGTGCCAGCATGTGGTGGGCTACCGTGGCTGAACATGGGCTTTGAAGTTGGCTAGAATCTAGGGTCTGCCACTTCCTTGTCATGTTTTCTAACATCTTTAAGCTATAATCTCCTTATTTGTAAAATAGAAACAAAAAACATACCTCCAGTGTAGATATCAGTACAGTCAGTTCTCACTATTCACTATTACAGCTTTCCTGGTGGCTCAGTGGGTAAAGAATCCACCTGCAATGCAGGAGGTTCTGGTTCAATCCCTGGGTCAGGAAGACCCCTTGGAGAAGAAAATGGCAACCCAGTCCAGTATTCTTGCCTGAGAAATCTCATGGGCAGAGTAGACCGGCAGGCTACAGGCTACGAGATCACAGGAATTGGATACGACTTAGCAACTCCATTCATAGTGTGTGTGCATGCTCAGCTGTGTCCAGCTCTTGCAACCTCATGGACTCTAGCTGGCCAGGCTCCTCTGTCCATAGGATTTTCACCAGGCAAGAATACTGAAGCAGGTTGCCATTTCCTTCTTCTGGGGATCTTCCAGACTCAGGGATCTTCCTGACTCAGGGACCATTCACAGTAGTTATGATCTACAAAGTTGCTGCAGACACTGAAATAGTGAATACTGAATGTATGGCTCCCAGGGGGAAATACTGGGTTAGGTTCCCATGAGCTTCTGGTCACAACATTTTCAACCAATCGGTATGTAGCCTTGTTTTCTGTCTGTTTTTATTTAAGGTCACCTTATTTAATGTATTGCCTTTCTTTGGGATTGGAATGAAAACTGACCTTTTCCAGTCCCATGGCCACTGCTGCATTTTCCAAATTTGCTGGCATATTGAGTGCAGCACTTTCACAGCATCATCTTTCAGGATTTGAAATAGCTCCACTGGAATTCCATCACCTCCACTAGCTTTGTGCATAGTGATGCTTTCTAAGGCCCACTTGACTTCACATTCCAAGATGTCTGGCTCTGGATGAGTGATCACACCATCATGATTATCCGGGTCGTGAAGATCCTTTCTGTACAGTTCTTCTGTGTATTCTTGCCATCTCTTCTTAATATCTTCTGCTTCTGTTAGGTCCATACCATTTCTGTCCTTTATCGAGCCCATCTTTGCATGAAATGTTCCCTTGATATCTCTAATTTTCTTGAAGAGATCTCTAGAGATCTCTTTCCCATTCTGTTGTTTTCCTCTATTTCTTTGCACTGATCACTGAAGAAGGCTTTCTTATCTCTTCTTGCTATTCTTTGGAACTCTGCATTCAGATGCGTATATCTTTCCTTTTTCTCCTTTGCTTTTTGCTTCTCTTCTTTTCACAGTTATTTGTAAGGCCATTTTGCTTTTTTGCATTTCTTTTCCATGGGGATGGTCTTGATCCCTGTCTCCTGTGCAGTGTCATGAACCTCATTCCATAGTTCATCAAGCAGAAATCCTCTTCCTTAAATTGAAATCTAAGATTTTTCACCCCTAAGTTCCTGTCTTTTCTCATCTTAAATCCCTTTCTCCATTATATGAGGCCATGCAAGGGATCAGGAGATCTTAGCACATTTACGAGTCTGATAAAGAAGATGGGAAGGCAGTTAGCAACCACTGAGCCCTGTGTGCTAGGCACTATGCTAGGAAATTTGCATTCATTTTGTTCAATCCTCTTCTACAAGGTAATACCACTATTCCCACTTTCCAGTTAAAGAAGCTTGGACTCAGAGATGACATGAGAATAAGTAATGTGCTCAAGACCACAAATCTAGGAACTGTCATGGATGAGATGCAGACACAGATTTTTGGATACCTGAGTCATACTCTTCTCTACTTTAAGACTGATCTTGCTGTTCAGGTATAGAGTACTGTTGGTATACTATTCTCTGCATCAGAAACCAGTGGAGCACAGGAACAGTCAAGAAGTGCCTTATACCTCAGAGAACCTGGTGTATAGATCTCCTGACGTTTCACCCACACCCAATCCATACACACTGTTGAATGTACAGAGCCCATGGGCTTGGAAGGTTTGGGGGAAGTGAAATGGCTTTACTCCTAATTGGTTTGAACTGAAGAATCCATTACCTAACTTTGTATTGAAATTGAAAATTAAAGAAATTATCTTAGAGAATGAAGGAACTCTTTTCAGTTAGACCCAATTTAGGAGTCTTGAAGCTTTGATTTCAGTGGTTCCTCCCTCCAGTGCAAGTATATCAGGCACACTTAGTAAAGCAGAGTCTTTTCTCTTCACTGCCCTTTCGCATCAGCATCAGCTTGTGAGCATCATTGTGAGCTGAGCTTTCCTGTCTCTGAACTGCACGGTGCTTAGCGCACACTGCCTCGTGTGACAGCTTTTAAGGAAGCTCTGTGGTATCCCTAGTGGACTATCAGTTCACTGAGGACTGAGAAAGCTCTAATTCATTCCACAGCTCCTTGCAGAGCATTTTACACATATTAAATGAGCCACAGTCAGCTCCTGGTCTTGTTTTTGTTGACTGTATAGAGCTTCTCCATCTTTTGCTGCAGAGAATATAATCAATCTGATTTCAGTGTTGACCATCTGGTGATGTCCATGTGTAGAGTCTTTTCTTGTGTTGTTGGAAGAGGGTGTTTGCTATGACCAGTACATTATCTTGGCAAAACTCTATTAGTCTTTGCCCTGCCTCATTCTGCATTCCAAGGACAAATTTTCCTGTTACTCCAGGTGTTTCTTGACTTCCTACTTTTGCATTCCAGTCCCCTATAATGAAAAAGACTTTTTCAGGTGTTAGTTCTAAAAGGTCTTGTAGGTCTTCATAGAACCGTTCAACTTCAGCTTCTTCAGCATTACTGCTCCATTCTGAAGGAGATTAACCCTGGGATTTCTTTGGAAGGAATGATGCTAAAGCTGAAACTCCAGTACTTTGGCCACCTCATGTGAAGAGTTGACTCATTGGAAAAGACTTTGATGCTGGGAGGGATTGGGGGAAGGAGGAGAAGGGGATGACCGAGGATGAGATGGCTGGATGGCGTCACTGACTCGATGGATGCGAGTTGGTGATGGACAAGGAAGCCTGGTGTGCTGCGATTCATGGGGTCGCAAAGAGTCGGACACAACTGAGCAACTGAACTGAACTGAACTATTTAAGGTATATTGTTGACTCATTGGCATTGAACTCATGGACAATAGCACCATTAACTCATGCTGGAACAAAGCTTGTCTAACACATGTGTGTATAAGGTGCGTTACAGCCTTTTGCACTTGTGAACACTACATAGCGTGTCAGCACTATACTTGGGCCATTTTAAGCAGTGAAGTCACCAACAAAGTGTGAGAAATGTAGTACTAAATAGACTGTGAATAGGATAGTTGTTGACATATGAAAGCTGAAAGAAGGCGAAGATTCACCTCGTTTAACTTGTGCTGGGAACATGTGTCAACAAGTGAAATTTTTCACCACTCTGTGCATATATGCAAATGACTACAAAAGTGCCACGAGTATTGATTCTAGAGCTCCAGGTAAATTTTAGCAAGTAGGTGAATTCATGCAGGTGAAATCGGTGCAAAGTAAAGCTGAATTCTATATATGTCCAGGTTGTAGAAGGTATGTGTGAACTAAGGTATCAAATACAACGCTCAGTATGCCATCATGTTCAACAAATGGTTTCATTATTATTTGAATTATTTGAATAAAGGTCTGCCAAAAATCAGATCCTTTGGGTGGTTTTGTGCTGCTCTCCCTGTCCACTGGGGAGGCTTTCTTTGAGAGGAGAGATGTGACTGCAGAAAGCAGCCTTTAAGGAGATTACACTGGGTCTCTCTGCTCTCTTCACTTTAGGATGTGAATTAGGCATCCAGCAAGTGGCATATATTAGATGTGAGGTATATGTGGTAGACTGAGAATGGAGGTGAAAGTTCAACTTCTCCCCCTTCCCTGTATCATAGTGTTCCTTCTTTTTATTATGAAGTTTTAGTTAACACTTCTCAAAGTGTGGCAATGTTAGAACCAGACATGGAACAGCAGACTGGTTCAAAATTGGGAAAGGAGCACATCAAGGCTGTATATTGTCACCCTGCTCATTTAAATTATATGCAGAGTACATCATGCAAAATGTTGGACTGGATGAAGCACAAGCTGGAATCCAGATTGCCGGGAGAAATATCAATAACCTCAGATATGTAGATGATCCCACACTAATGGCAGAAAGCAAAGAAGAACTAAAGAAGCCTCTGGATAAAGGTGAAAGAGGAGAGTGAAAAAGCTGGCTTCAGACTGAACATTCAAAAAACTAAGGTCATTACATCCTGTCCCATCACTTCATGGTAAATAGATGGAGAAAAAGTGGAAACATTGGCAGATTTATTTTCTTGGGCTTCAAAATCATGGTAGACAGTAATGGTAGTCACACAATTAAAAGATGCTTGCTCCTTGGAATACAAGCTATGACAAACCTAGGTACCATATTAAAAAGCAGAGACGTCACCTTACTGACAAAACTATAGTCAAAGCTATAGTTTTTCCAGTAGTCATGTATGGATGTGAGAGTTGGACCATAAAGAAGGCTGAGCATCAAAGAATGGATGCTTTTGAACTGTGGTGTTGGACAAAACTCTTGAGAGTCCTTTGGACTGCCAGGAAACCGAACCAGTCAATCCTAAAGGAAATCAGTCCTGAATATTCACTGGAAGGCCTGATGCTGAAGCTGAAGCTCCAGTACTCTGGCTACTTGATGCTAAGAGCCCACTCATTGGAAAAGACCCTGATGCTGGGAAAGACTGAAAGCAGGAGGAGAGGGGGGTGACAGAGGATGAGACGGTTGGATGGTATCACTGACTTAATGGACGTGAGCTTGAGCAAGCTCCTTGAGATGGAGAAAGACAGGGAAGCCTGGTGTGCTGCAGTCCATGGAGTCGCAGAGAGCTGAATAAGACTTACGAACAACAACAATAGCAATGGTAGAGCAAGAAAAGAGGGAAAGGGTTAGGTTCAACTTCTCCCCTTTCCCTGCATCATAGAGTTCCTGCTTTTTACTGCAAAGTTCTCGTTAACGCTTCTCCAAGTGTGATCTCTAAACCAGCATGCGTTATGAACATTTATGTTAGAAATGAAGATTCCTACCCAAATTTCCTGAGTCAGAGGTTGTGTGTGTTTCAGCTCAGAATCGGTGTAGACTCACCCAGCAGTTCTAAAGCCAGCTGAGGACTACTCTTCTGGTCTAAACCCACACTCTAGTTACCGAGTTCTTTTCATCACTATTTTGCAGACTACAGCCCCCTATGAGAAATGTTAAGTACTTCTTTCGTGTTTGTTAAAATTTGCCTGGATTTTTCTGGCATCGTCTGGGGCCTAATCCTTTTGTTAAAAAACAACTCCCTGTTTGGCTTAAATAACTTCTGCTACTTCCTGATTATGTTTCAGCTTCTTATTTAATGGCTGATGGTAGAGCTCCTTTTTTTAAAAAATTCATTTTTATGTAGTACCTACAGCCTCCAGAAAGATAAAGTGTGTGAATGGATTTGTGTTCAAAGTTCTAAGGCAGATGTGTTGTCAAGGTTTTCCTTTCATTTGCAGCAAGTTGAGGCTATTTCATGTTTCTTTTCTCCCCACCTGTTTTTGATTCAGAATTGCTTTATGGTGGTCATTTGATAACTCAGACCTTTCAGACTGAGGCCATTGTGACTACATTGTAGATCAGTTTTTGTTAAGTTGCTGGTTTAGTCTTTCATTTCACTAATATTTATGAAACCCTCATCTATGCTTACTAAACTTACTGGTGGAGATCAATACTGAGCATAACAGAGACGATGTTTGTGATCCTTGTCCTCGTGTGCTGAAAGACTCATCTTGAAAGTAATTAGAGCTTCAGAAACTGCTGTGAAAGAAGTACCTGGAGGGACTTCCCTGGTGGTTCAGTGGCTAAGACTCTGCACTCCAGCACAGGGGACCTGAGTTAAATCCCTGATCAAGGAACTAGATCCCAAATATCACAACTGAAAGATCCAATGTGCTGCAACCAAGACCTAGTGCAGCCAAATAAATAAACAAAATATACATATATCAAATGAAGCATGTGGAGCTGGGAAGGACTTCACCATATAAATAAAACCTGGTCAGGAAATGTATCCATATATTCTTGACTTCTGAGTAGACTTGCACAGACAATGACAATTAACCAGGCACGCTCTGTGACAACTTAAAGGGATGGGATGGGGTGAGAGGCAGGAAAGGAGATTCAGGAGGGAGGGGACATATGTATACTTATGACTGATTCATGCTGATGTATGGCAGAAACTTGCACAATATTGTAAAGAAATTATCCATCAGTTAAAAATAGGTAAAGTTAAAAA